>CAXHTJ010000912.1:0-33991 GCA_964019445.1 Populus tremula
CAAATCAGAAGTAATTGCATACTTCCAGCGTGTATTGGGAGTGAAACAGATGCCTAGGGTCCTGAACGAGGAAGTGATGCAATCGGCAATTAATTACAAACTGTCTTCAACTCAACAGCATGTACTAGCACAAGATGTAACAAGAGAGGAGATTAAGCATGCTATGTTTAGTTTGAAAAACAACAAAGCTCCTGGTCCGGATGGCTTCAACGCAGGTTTCTTCAAAAGAATGTGGCACATAGTGGGGGAAGATGTAATCAACGTTGTTAGCTCTTCTTCCAGACTCGTAGAATGCTTAAAGAAATGAATGCTACATCCATTTCCCTTATCCCTAAAGTTGCTAATCCTACGAGGTTGACAGATTTTCGTCCTATATCTTGCTGCAATACAGTATACAAATGCATCGCGAAGATTCTAGCTGGGAGAATGAAAGTTGTTTTACCATCCTTAGTAGGTCCGTATCAAACAGCTTTTATCTCTGGACGGAGAATCAGCGACAATATTCTTTTGTCTCAGGAACTAATGAAAGGCTATCATACAACTACGGGTCCTGCTCGTTGTGCTATGAAAGTAGACCTGATGAAGGCTTATGACTCGGTTCGGTGGGATTTCGTTGATGCTACGTTAATAAAAATGGGATTCCCTAGAACAGTCATTGATTGGATCATGGTTTGTGTTACATCATGTCAATTCTCAATCAACGTCAACGGTGAACTTGCAGGTTACTTCCAAGGGGGAGAGGGCTGAGACAAGGTGATCCATTATCTCCATATTTGTTTGTCCTATGCATGGAAATCCTGTCAGGGCTGTTCTGCAATATGAGTGCCAACCAAAACTTCAAGTTCCACTGGAGATGCAAGAAGGACAGAATTTCTCATCTTTGCTTTGCCGACGACTTGATGATATTCAGCAAAGGGGATGTACATTCAATTCGTATGATCAAAAATGTACTCACAGAGTTTCAAGTTCTATCAGGTCTATATCCAAATCCAAACAAAAGTGACATCTTCTTGAGCGGTCCGTTAGGTGCTGAGAGGGAACAGATTATCAGTATTCTTGGGTTTAGAGAGGGGGAGCTTCCTATGAAATATTTGGGAGTGCCTCTTATCTCGTCCAGACTAAAGGCTGTTAATTGTAAGGGCCTCGTGGATCGAATTACCGCTAAAGTCGACATTGGACCTGCAGAACACTCTCTTTCGCAGGGCGAGTACAACTGATTAACTCAGTCTTATTCTCCATCCAGGTCTATTGGGCATCTCTATTCCTATTACCTGGGAAGTAGTGAAAAATGTTGAGCAAATTATGAGATCCTTTCTTTGGTCAGGTTCAGATATGAGCACTACTAGGGCTAAAGTGGCTTGGGATCAGGTATGTCTTCCAAAAAGGAGGGGGGGCTAGGCATAAAAAGGATACAGAATGGAACAAGATTGCCTTGTTGAAACATATTTGGAACTTGTGCAATGACTCGGATGGCTCAATCTGGTCTACTTGGATCAGATCCAATCTCTTGCGAGGTAGGAATTTCTGGACAATCAAGGCGCCAGGAAGCTGCTCTTGGGCTTGGGGAAAGATTCTAAAGCTCAGATCCTTAGCATGGCCGAAGATGAAGCACATATCGGAGATGGAATGACAACCTCTCTATGGTTTGACAATTGGCATCCTCACAGCCCGCTCGCTGATACTTACGGTGAACGATTCATCTATGATTCAGGTATGGAACACAACGCGAGAGTGAACGTGCTGATTAATAACTTAGAATGGAGAATTCCTATCACTCATGCTATTGGCTGGCACCCCATTATAGAAGCTATTCCTTCCACATCTACTCCTAAGGGGCAAAAGGATGAGATTGTTTGGTTGGATTCGCCAAATCAGAGTTTCTCGGTCAAAGTAGCTTGGGAACAACTAAGAATTCATCATCAGATGGTTGATTGGCATGACATCGTGTGGTTCAAGAAATTGTCCCAAGACATGCATTTCTTCTTTGGGTGGCTATCCAACGGAAACTCTCAACGCAGGATAGACTTCATCGGTTTGGTATTCATGGTCCCAATAGGTGCTCACTTTGTCTCCGCAATAATGAAGATCACAACCACTTGTTCTTTGAATGCTCCTTTACAAAAGCAGTGGAATGTTTGTGACAGATGCGACATTCCAAGAATGACAAAAAGCTTGGATGAATGGATTCGATTGGCCACTGTCTCTTGGCATGGCAAAAGTTTTGTCAACTTTTCTCGTAAACTGGGTTTCGCCGCTACAGTGTATTGTATCTGGCAAGAACGGAATGCAAGGATCTTTGCAGATGTGTCTAAAGCTTCGAATTTGGTTTTTGATCAAATCGAATGTATCATTCGCGATAACCTTGTTTTGATGAGGAATGTTCAACAAACAAATGAAAACATAAGGATCCAAAGACTTTGGAGGGTCAATAACATGGACTCTTCATTTGATATTTAGCTGGTTGTTTTTGTACCCCTAGCATATCTAGTTGGTCTAAGTTTTTGTTTTGTTATGTGACTAGCCTGTAGCCATTTGTTGGTTTTCGTTTCTTTCCACATTGTAAATCTTGGGTATGCCCATTATATTCTTTGTATCATTTTCTTTTAATACATAAGTCAACTTACCAAAAAAAAAAGCGAGAAAAAAAGAAAAACCAAAACCGCAATGAGTACAAAGCTCATCTAACTGAAATATGAACGAAACAGAAGACTCGAATAAAAATAGAAAAAAATATGTGAAAATGATGGAACAACACCCAAGTATGTGGGATATGTTGAAAGCATAATGCAAGAAACGAAAACAACAGAAAGAAAGTGAATTTCAAAAGGGGATGCAAGACAGACTCGTTTACAACGAGTTAAGTCCGAAAGTGAAACCTAAAGTAAACGATGTCCAATTGATCTACAATTTAAGATATGGTGGTACATCAACCCAAATAGGCAGGATATAAAGTTTCAGGAATTTCCGATAAGGTTTTGATATACGAATGCAAAAGCGTTATGAATCAGACCTGATTAGACCCGAAATTGGAAACCAAAGCAAACGATATCTAATTGACCCAAAAATTAATATGCAGTGCCTTTAGGAACCCGGAACCGGGGTTATCAAATTTGAGCTAATACGGAGTTGATGTGATCCAATTTTCCCATGTTTAGTTTTCTATGGCAGAAACAAGAAAGAAAGTGAATTTCAAAAGGGGACGCAAGACAGACTCGTTTACGACGAGTTAAGTCCGAATGTGAAACCTAAAGTAAACGATGTCCGATTGATCTACAATTTCAGATATGGTGGTACATCAACCCAAATAGGCAGGATATAAAGTTTCGGGAATTTCCGATAAGGTTTTGATATACGGATGCAAAAGCGTTATGAATCAGACCTGATTAGACCCGAAATTGGAAACCAAAGCAAACGATATCCAATTGACCCAAAAATTAATATGCAGTGCCTTTAGGAACCCGGAACCGGGTTTATCAATTTTGAGCTAATACGGAGTTGATGTGATCCAATTTTCCCTTGTTTAGTTTTCTGTGGCAGAAACAAGTAAACGTCCTTTTGAACTATATTCTTTTTTTCTTTTGTTTTTTTGAGTATTTTGAGCTAATTCGGAGTTGATATATTTTGAAAAGGAACCGATCGAAATAACAAAATGTTTTTATATATTTTTTCATGCGCTGCAAAATCGAGGAGGAGAAGAAATTCGACGGTAAGGAATACTTGGAAACGAAAATGTCTGAACTATATAACCATCAATGATTAGTTGAGCCAAGCTCTAATACCAAATGATGCGAATCTGGTGGTCACACACGCAAAGACACCAATTCCCGGAAAGCCCAGGAAATCAGCTTTGATCGTCTCACCTTCTTGCGGAATCAAACCAACACCAAATATAACCAACCTAGCAGCGCAATTCAAATATGTATATATGACTCAAGAAGCAATAAAAGCGAGAAAAAAAGAAAAACCAAAACCGCAATGAGTACCAAGCTCATCCATCTGAAATATGAACGAAACAGAAGACTCGAATAAAAGTAGAAACAAAATATGCGAAAATGATGGAACAACACCCAAGTATGTGGGATATGTTAAAAGCATAATGCAAGAAACGAAAACAACAGAAAGAAAGTGAATTTCAAAAGGGGATGCAAGACAGACTCGTTTACAACGAGTTAAGTCCGAAAGTGAAACCTAAAGTAAACGATGTCCAATTGATCTACAATTTAAGATATGGTGGTACATCAACCCAAATAGGCAGGATATAAAGTTTCAGGAATTTCCGATAAGGTTTTGATATACGAATGCAAAAGCGTTATGAATCAGACCTGATTAGACCCGAAATTGGAAACCAAAGCAAACGATATCTAATTGACCCAAAAATTAATATGCAGTGCCTTTAGGAACCCGGAACCGGGGTTATCAAATTTGAGCTAATACGGAGTTGATGTGATCCAATTTTCCCATGTTTAGTTTTCTATGGCAGAAACAAGAAAGAAAGTGAATTTCAAAAGGGGACGCAAGACAGACTCGTTTACGACGAGTTAAGTCCGAATGTGAAACCTAAAGTAAACGATGTCCGATTGATCTACAATTTCAGATATGGTGGTACATCAACCCAAATAGGCAGGATATAAAGTTTCGGGAATTTCCGATAAGGTTTTGATATACGGATGCAAAAGCGTTATGAATCAGACCTGATTAGACCCGAAATTGGAAACCAAAGCAAACGATATCCAATTGACCCAAAAATTAATATGCAGTGCCTTTAGGAACCCGGAACCGGGTTTATCAATTTTGAGCTAATACGGAGTTGATGTGATCCAATTTTCCCTTGTTTAGTTTTCTGTGGCAGAAACAAGTAAACGTCCTTTTGAACTATATTCTTTTTTCTTTTGTTTTTTTGAGTATTTTGAGCTAATTCGGAGTTGATATATTTTGAAAAGGAACCGATCGAAATAACAAAATGTTTTTATATATTTTTTCATGCGCTGCAAAATCGAGGAGGAGAAGAAATTCGACGGTAAGGAATACTTGGAAACGAAAATGTCTGAACTATATAACCATCAATGATTAGTTGAGCCAAGCTCTAATACCAAATGATGCGAATCTGGTGGTCACACACGCAAAGACACCAATTCCCGGAAAGCCCAGGAAATCAGCTTTGATCGTCTCACCTTCTTGCGGAATCAAACCAACACCAAATATAACCAACCTAGCAGCGCAATTCAAAATATGTATATATGACTCAAGAAGCAATAAAAGCGAGAAAAAAAGAAAAACCAAAACCGCAATGAGTACCAAGCTCATCCATCTGAAATATGAACGAAACAGAAGACTCGAATAAAAGTAGAAACAAAATATGCGAAAATGATGGAACAACACCCAAGTATGTGGGATATGTTAAAAGCATAATGCAAGAAACGAAAACAACAGAAAGAAAGTGAATTTCAAAAGGGGATGCAAGACAGACTCGTTTACAACGAGTTAATTCCGAATGTGAAACCTAAAGTAAACGATGTCCGATTGATCTACAATTTCAGATATGGTGGTACATCAACCCAAATAGGCAGGATATAAAGTTTCGGGAATTTCCGATAAGGTTTTGATATACGGATGCAAAAGCGTTATGAATCAGACCTGATTAGACCCGAAATTGGAAACCAAAGCAAACGATATCCAATTGACCCAAAAATTAATATGCAGTGCCTTTAAGAACCCGGAACCGGGTTTATCAAATCTGAGCTAATACGGAGTTGATGTGATGGAAATTTTACCTTGTTTAGTTTTCTGTGGCAGAAACAAGAAAGAAAGTGAATTTCAAAAGGGGACGCAAGACAGACTCGTTTACGACGAGTTAAGTCCGAATGTGAAACCTAAAGTAAACGATGTCCGATTGATGTACAATTTCAGATATGGTGGTACATCAACCCAAATAGGCAGGATATAAAGTTTCAGGAATTTCCGATAAGGTTTTGATATATGGATGCAAAAAGCGTTATGAATCAGACCTGATTAGACCCGAAATTGGAAACCAAAGCAAACGATATCCAATTGACCCAAAAAATAATATGCAGTGCCTTTAGGAACCCGGAACCGGGTTTATCAAATTTGAGCTAATACGGAGTTGATGTGATCCAATTTTCCCTTGTTTAGTTTTCTGTGGCAGAAATAAGAAAGAAAGTGAATTTCAAAAGGGGACGCAAGACAGACTCGTTTACGACGACTTAAGTCCGAATATGAAACCTAAAGTAACCGATGTCCGATTGATCTACAATTTCAGATATGGTGGTACATCAACCCAAATAGGCAGGATATAAAGTTTCGGGAATCTCCGAATATACGGATGCAAAAGCGTTATGAATCAGACCTGATTAGACCCGAAATTGGAAACCAAAGCAAACGACATCCAATTGACCCAAAAATTAATATGCAGTGCCTTTAGGAACCCGGAACCGGGTTTATCAAATTTTAGCTAATACGGAGTTGATGTGATCCAATTTTCTCTTGTTTAGTTTTCTGTGGCAGAAACAAGAAAGAAAGTGAATTTCAAAAGGGGACGCAAGACAGACTCGTTTACGACGAGTTAAGTCCGAATGTGAAACCTAATGTAAACGATGTCCGATTGATCTACAATTTCAGATATGGTGGTACATCAACCCAAATAGGCAGGATATAAAGTTTCGGGAATTTCCGATAAGGTTTTGATATACGGATGCAAAAGCGTTATGAATCAGACCTGATTAGACCCGAAATTGGAAACCAAAGCAAACGATATCCAATTGACCCAAAAATTAATATGCAGTGCCTTTAGGAACCCGGAACCGGGTTTGTCATATCTGAGCTAATACGGAGTTGATGTGATGGAAATTTTCCCTTGTTTAGTTTTCTGTGGCAGAAACAAGAAAGAAAGTGAATTTCAAAAGGGGACGCAAGACAGACTCGTTTACAAGAAGTTAAGTCCGAATGTGAAACCTAAAGTAAACGATGTCCGATTGATCTACAATTTCAGATATGGTGGTACATGAACCCAAATAGGCAGGATATAAAGTTTCGGGAATTTCCGATAAGGTTTTGATATACGGATGCAAAAGCGTTATGAATCAGACCTGATTAGACCCGAAATTGGAAACCAAAGCAAACGATATCTAATTGACCCAAAAATTAATATGCAGTGCCTTTAGGAACCCGGAACCGGGGTTATCAAATTTGAGCTAATACGGAGTTGATGTGATCCAATTTTCCCATGTTTAGTTTTCTATGGCAGAAACAAGAAAGAAAGTGAATTTCAAAAGGGGACGCAAGACAGACTCGTTTTCAACGAGTTAAGTCCGAATGTGAAACCTAAAGTAAACGATGTCCGATTGATCTACAATTTCAGATATGGTGGTACATCAACCCAAATAGGCAGGATATAAAGTTTCGGGAATTTCCGATAAGGTTTTGATATACGGATGCAAAAGCGTTATGAATCAGACCTGATTAGACCCGAAATTGGAAACCAAAGCAAACGATATCCAATTGACCCAAAAATTAATATGCAGTGCCTTTAGGAACCCGGAACCGGGTTTGTCAAATCTGAGCTAATACGGAGTTGATGTGATGGAAATTTTCCCTTGTTTAGTTTTCTGTGGCAGAAACAAGAAAGAAAGTGAATTTCAAAAGGGGACGCAAGACAGACTCGTTTACGACGAGTTAAGTCCGAATGTGAAACCTAAAGTAAACGATGTCCGATTGATCTACAATTTCAGATATGGTGGTACATCAACCCAAAAATTAATATGCAGTGCCTTTAGGAACCCAGAACCGGGGTTATCAAATTTGAGCTAATACGGAGTTAATGTGATCCAATTTTCCCATGTTTAGTTTTCTATGGCAGAAAAAAGAAAGAAAGTGAATTTCAAAAGGGGACGCAAGACAGACTCGTTTACGAGGAGTTAAGTCCGAATGTGAAACCTAAAGTAAACGATGTCCGATTGATCTACAATTTCAGATATGGTGGTACATCAACCCAAATAGGCAGGATATAAAGTTTCGGGAATTTCCGATAAGGTTTTGATATACGGATGCAAAAGCGTTATGAATCAGACCTGATTAGACCCGAAATTGGAAACCAAAGCAAACGATATCCAATTGACCCAAAAATTAATATGCAGTGCCTTTAGGAACCCGGAACCGGGTTTGTCAAATCTGAGCTAATACGGAGTTGATGTGATGGAAATTTTCCCTTGTTTAGTTTTCTGTGGCAGAAACAAGAAAGAAAGTGAATTTCAAAAGGGGACGCAAGACAGACTCGTTTACGACGAGTTAAGTCCGAATGTGAAACCTAAAGTAAACGATGTCCGATTGATCTACAATTTCAGATATGGTGGTACATCAACCCAAATAGGCAGGATATAAAGTTTCAGGAATTTCCGATAAGGTTTTGATATATGGATGCAAAAAGCGTTATGAATCAGACCTGATTAGACCCGAAATTGGAAACCAAAGCAAACGATATCCAATTGACCCAAAAAATAATATGCAGTGCCTTTAGGAACCCGGAACCGGGTTTGTCAAATCTGAGCTAATACGGAGTTGATGTGATGGAAATTTTCCCTTGTTTAGTTTTCTGTGGCAGAAACAAGAAAGAAAGTGAATTTCAAAAGGGGACGCAAGACAGACTCGTTTACAAGGAGTTAAGTAACAATGTGAAACCTAAAGTAAACGATGTCCGATTGATGTACAATTTCAGATATGGTGGTACATAAACCCAAATAGGCAGGATATAAATTTTCGGGAATTTACGAATATACGGATGCAAAAGCATTATGAATCAGACCTGATTATACTCGAAATTGGAAACCAAAGCAAACGATATCCAATTGACCCAAAAATTAATATGCAGTGCCTTTAGGAACCCGGAACCGGGTTTATCAAATTTGAGCTAATAAGGAGTTGATGTGATCCAATTTTCCCTTGTTTAGTTTTCTGTGGCAGAAACAAGAAAGAAAGTGAATTTCAAAAGGGGACGCAAGACAGACTCGTTTACGACGAGTTAAGTCCGAATGTGAAACCTAAAGTAAACGATGTCCGATTGATCTACAATTTCAGATATGGTGGTACATCAACCCAAATAGGCAGGATATAAAGTTTCGGGAATTTCCGATAAGGTTTTGATATACGGATGCAAAAGCGTTATGAATCAGACCTGATTAGACCCGAAATTGGAAACCAAAGCAAACGATATCCAATTGACCCAAAAATTAATATGCAGTGCCTTTAGGAACCCGGAACCGGGTTTATCAAATTTGAGCTAATACGGAGTTGATGTGATCCAATTTTCCCTTGTTTAGTTTTCTGTGGCAGAAACAAGAAAGAAAGTGAATTTCAAAAGGGGACGCAAGACAGACTCGTTTACGACGAGTTAAGTCCGAATGTGAAACCTAAAGTAAACGATGTCCGATTGATCTACAATTTCAGATATGGTGGTACATCAACCCAAATAGGCAGGATATAAAGTTTCGGGAATTTCCGAATATACGGATGCAAAAGCGTTATGAATCAGACCTGATTAGACCCGAAATTGGAAACCAAAGCAAACGATATCCAATTGACCCAAAAATTAATATGCAGTCCCTTTAGGAACCCGGAACCGGGTTTATCAAATTTGAGCTAATACGGAGTTGATGTGATCCAATTTTCCCTTGTTTAGTTTTCTGTGGCAGAAACAAGAAAGAAAGTGAATTTCAAAAGGGGACGCAAGACAGACTCGTTTACGACGAGTTAAGTCCGAATGTGAAACCTAAAGTAAACGATGTCCGATTGATCTACAATTTCAGATATGGTGGTACATCAACCCAAATAGGCAGGATATAAAGTTTCGGGAATTTCCGATAAGGTTTTGATATACGGATGCAAAAGCGTTATGAATCAGACCTGATTAGACCCGAAATTGGAAACCAAAGCAAACGATATCCAATTGACCCAAAAATTAATATGCAGTGCCTTTAGGAACCCGGAACCGGGTTGTCAAATTTGAGCTAATAAGGAGTTGATGTGATCAATTTTCCCTGTTTAGTGGCAGAAACAAGAAGAAAGTGAATTTCAAAAGGGGACGCAAGACAGACTCGTTTACGAAGTTAAGTCCGAATGTGAAACCTAAAGTAAACGATGTCCGATTGATCTACAATTTCAGATATGGTGGTACATCAACCCAAATAGCAGGATATAAAGTTTCGGGAATTTACGAATATACGATGCAAAAGCGTTATGAATCAGACCTGATTACCCGAAATTGGAAACCAAAGCAAACGATATCCAATTGACCCAAAAATTAATATGCAGTCCCTTTAGGAACCCGGAACCGGGTTTATCAAATTTGAGCTAATAACGGAGTTGATGGGATGGAATTTTCCCTTGTTTAGTTTTCTGTGGCAGAAACAAGAAAGAAAGTGAATTTCAAAAGGGACGCAAGACAGACTCGTTTACGACGAGTTAAGTCCGAATGTGAAACCTAAAGTAAACGATGTCCGATTGATGTACATTTCAGATATGTGGTACATCAACCCAAATAGGCAGGATATAAAGTTTCGGGAATTTCCGATAAGGTTTGATATATGATGCAAAAAGCGTTATGAATCAGACCTGATAGACCCGAAATTGGAAACCAAAGCAAACGATATCCAATTGACCCAAAAATAATATGCAGTGCCTTTAGGAACCCGGAACCGGGTTTATCAAATTTGAGCTAATAAGGAGTTGATGTGATCCAATTTTCCCTTGTTTAGTTTTCTGTGGCAAAAAGAAAGAAAGTGAATTTCAAAAGGGGACGCAAGACAGACTCGTTTACGACGAGTTAAGTCCGAATGTGAAACCTAAAGTAAACGATGTCCGATTGATCTACAATTTCAGATATGGTGGTACATCAACCCAAATAGTCAGGATATAAAGTTTCGGGAATTTCCGATAAGGTTTTGATATACGGATGCAAAAGCGTTATGAATCAGACCTGATTAGACCCGAAATTGGAAACCAAAGCAAACGATATCCAATTGACCCAAAAATTAATATGCAGTCCTTTAGGAACCCGGAACCGGGTTTATCAAATTTGAGCTAATAAGGAGTTGATGTGATCCAATTTTCCCTTGTTTAGTTTTCTGTGGCAGAAACAAGAAAGAAAGTGAATTTCAAAAGGGGACGCAAGACAGACTCGTTTACGACGAGTTAAGTCCGAATGTGAAACCTAAAGTAAACGATGTCCGATTGATCTACAATTTCAGATATGGTGGTACATCAACCCAAATAGTCAGGATATAAAGTTTCGGGAATTTCCGATAAGGTTTTGATATACGGATGCAAAAGCGTTATGAATCAGACCTGATTAGACCCGAAATTGGAAACCAAAGCAAACGATATCCAATTGACCCAAAAATTAATATGCAGCCTTTAGGAACCCGGAACCGGGTTTATCAAATTTGAGCTAATGGAGTTGATGTGATCCAATTTTCCCTTGTTTAGTTTTCTGTGGCAGAAACAAGAAAGAAAGTGAATTTCAAAAGGGGACGCAAGACAGACTCGTTTACGACGAGTTAAGTCCGAATGTGAAACCTAAAGTAAACGATGTCCGATTGATCTACAATTTCAGATATGGTGGTACATCAACCCAAATAGGCAGGATATAAAGTTTCGGGAATTTCCGAATATACGGATGCAAAAGCGTTATGAATCAGACCTGATTAGACCCGAAATTGGAAACCAAAGCAAACGATATCCAATTGACCCAAAAATTAATATGCAGTGCCTTTAGGAACCCGGAACCGGGTTTATCAAATTTGAGCTAATAAGGAGTTGATGTGATCCAATTTTCCCTTGTTTAGTTTTCTGTGGCAGAAACAAGAAAGAAAGTGAATTTCAAAAGGGACGCAAGACAGACTCGTTTACGACGAGTTAAGTCCGAATGTGAAACCTAAAGTAAACGATGTCCGATTGATCTACAATTTCAGATATGGTGGTACATCAACCCAAATAGCAGGATATAAAGTTTCGGGAATTTCCGATAAGGTTTTGATATACGGATGCAAAAGCGTTATGAATCAGACCTGATTAGCCCCGAAATTGGAAACCAAAGCAAACGATATCCAATTGACCCAAAAATTAATATGCAGTGCCTTTAGGAACCCGGAACCGGGTTTATCAAATTTGAGCTAATACGGAGTTGATGTGATCCAATTTTCCCTTGTTTAGTTTTCTGTGGCAGAAACAAGAAAGAAAGTGAATTTCAAAAGGGACGCAAGACAGACTCGTTTACGACATGTGAAACCTAAAGTAAACGATGTCCGATTGATCTACAATTTCAGATATGGTGGTACATCAACCCAAATAGGCAGGATATAAAGTTTCGGGAATTTTGATATACGGATGCAAAAGCGTTATGAATCAGACCTGATTACCCGAAATTGGAAACCAAAGCAAACGATATCCAATTGACCCAAAAATTAATATGCAGTCCCTTTAGGAACCCGGAACCGGGTTTATCAAATTTGAGCTAATAAGGAGTTGATGTGATCCAATTTTCCCTTGTTTAGTTTTCTGTGGCAGAAACAAGAAAGAAAGTGAATTTCAAAAGGGACGCAAGACAGACTCGTTTACGACGAGTTAAGTCCGAATGTGAAACCTAAAGTAAACGATGTCCGATTGATCTACAATTTCAGATATGGTGGTACATCAACCCAAATAGTCAGGATATAAAGTTTCGGGAATTTCCGATAATTTGATATACGGATGCAAAAGCGTTATGAATCAGACCTGATTAGACCCGAAATTGGAAACCAAAGCAAACGATATCCAATTGACCCAAAAATTAATATGCAGTCCCTTTAGGAACCCGGAACCGGGTTTATCAAATTTGAGCTAATAGGAGTTGATGTGATCCAATTTTCCCTTGTTTAGTTTTCTGTGGCAGAAACAAGAAAGAAAGTGAATTTCAAAAGGGACGCAAGACAGACTCGTTTACGACGAGTTAAGTCCGAATGTGAAACCTAAAGTAAACGATGTCCGATTGATCTACAATTTCAGATATGGTGGTACATCAACCCAAATAGCAGGATATAAAGTTTCGGGAATTTCCGATTTTGATATACGGATGCAAAAGCGTTATGAATCAGACCTGATTTACCCGAAATTGGAAACCAAAGCAAACGATATCCAATTGACCCAAAAATTAATATGCAGTCCCTTTAGGAACCCGGAACCGGGTTTATCAAATTTGAGCTAATAGGAGTTGATGTGATCCAATTTTCCCTTGTTTAGTTTTCTGTGGCAGAAACAAGAAAGAAAGTGAATTTCAAAAGGGGACGCAAGACAGACTCGTTTACGACGAGTTAAGTCCGAATGTGAAACCTAAAGTAAACGATGTCCGATTGATCTACAATTTCAGATATGGTGGTACATCAACCCAAATAGTCAGGATATAAAGTTTCGGGAATTTCCGATAAATATACGGATGCAAAAGCGTTATGAATCAGACCTGATTAGACCCGAAATTGGAAACCAAAGCAAACGATATCCAATTGACCCAAAAATTAATATGCAGTCCCTTTAGGAACCCGGAACCGGGTTTATCAAATTTGAGCTAATAAGGAGTTGATGTGATCCAATTTTCCCTTGTTTAGTTTTCTGTGGCAGAAACAAGAAAGAAAGTGAATTTCAAAAGGGACGCAAGACAGACTCGTTTACGACGAGTTAAGTCCGAATGTGAAACCTAAAGTAAACGATGTCCGATTGATCTACAATTTCAGATATGGTGGTACATCAACCCAAATAGTCAGGATATAAAGTTTCGGGAATTTCCGATAAGGTTTTGATATACGGATGCAAAAGCGTTATGAATCAGACCTGATTAGACCCGAAATTGGAAACCAAAGCAAACGATATCCAATTGACCCAAAAATTAATATGCAGTCCCTTTAGGAACCCGGAACCGGGTTTATCAAATTTGAGCTAATAGGAGTTGATGTGATCCAATTTTCCCTTGTTTAGTTTTCTGTGGCAGAAACAAGAAAGAAAGTGAATTTCAAAAGGGACGCAAGACAGACTCGTTTACGACGAGTTAAGTCCGAATGTGAAACCTAAAGTAAACGATGTCCGATTGATCTACAATTTCAGATATGGTGGTACATCAACCCAAATAGGCAGGATATAAAGTTTCGGGAATTTCCGATAAGGTTTTGATATACGGATGCAAAAGCGTTATGAATCAGACCTGATTACCCGAAATTGGAAACCAAAGCAAACGATATCCAATTGACCCAAAAATTAATATGCAGTCCCTTTAGGAACCCGGAACCGGGTTTATCAAATTTGAGCTAATAAGGAGTTGATGTGATCCAATTTTCCCTTGTTTAGTTTTCTGTGGCAGAAACAAGAAAGAAAGTGAATTTCAAAAGGGACGCAAGACAGACTCGTTTACGACGAGTTAAGTCCGAATGTGAAACCTAAAGTAAACGATGTCCGATTGATCTACAATTTCAGATATGGTGGTACATCAACCCAAATAGTCAGGATATAAAGTTTCGGGAATTTCCTTGATATACGGATGCAAAAGCGTTATGAATCAGACCTGATTAGCCCCGAAATTGGAAACCAAAGCAAACGATATCCAATTGACCCAAAAATTAATATGCAGTCCCTTTAGGAACCCGGAACCGGGTTTATCAAATTTGAGCTAATAGGAGTTGATGTGATCCAATTTTCCCTTGTTTAGTTTTCTGTGGCAGAAACAAGAAAGAAAGTGAATTTCAAAAGGGGACGCAAGACAGACTCGTTTACGACGAGTTAAGTCCGAATGTGAAACCTAAAGTAAACGATGTCCGATTGATCTACAATTTCAGATATGGTGGTACATCAACCCAAATAGTCAGGATATAAAGTTTCGGGAATTTCCGATAAGGTTTTGATATACGGATGCAAAAGCGTTATGAATCAGACCTGATTAGCCCCGAAATTGGAAACCAAAGCAAACGATATCCAATTGACCCAAAAATTAATATGCAGTCCCTTTAGGAACCCGGAACCGGGTTTATCAAATTTGAGCTAATAAGGAGTTGATGTGATCCAATTTTCCCTTGTTTAGTTTTCTGTGGCAGAAACAAGAAAGAAAGTGAATTTCAAAAGGGGACGCAAGACAGACTCGTTTACGACGAGTTAAGTCCGAATGTGAAACCTAAAGTAAACGATGTCCGATTGATCTACAATTTCAGATATGGTGGTACATCAACCCAAATAGTCAGGATATAAAGTTTCGGGAATTTCCTTTTGATATACGGATGCAAAAGCGTTATGAATCAGACCTGATTAGACCCGAAATTGGAAACCAAAGCAAACGATATCCAATTGACCCAAAAATTAATATGCAGTCCCTTTAGGAACCCGGAACCGGGTTTATCAAATTTGAGCTAATAGGAGTTGATGTGATCCAATTTTCCCTTGTTTAGTTTTCTGTGGCAGAAACAAGAAAGAAAGTGAATTTCAAAAGGGGACGCAAGACAGACTCGTTTACGACGAGTTAAGTCCGAATGTGAAACCTAAAGTAAACGATGTCCGATTGATCTACAATTTCAGATATGGTGGTACATCAACCCAAATAGTCAGGATATAAAGTTTCGGGAATTTCCGATAAGGTTTTGATATACGGATGCAAAAGCGTTATGAATCAGACCTGATTAGCCCCGAAATTGGAAACCAAAGCAAACGATATCCAATTGACCCAAAAATTAATATGCAGTCCCTTTAGGAACCCGGAACCGGGTTTATCAAATTTGAGCTAATAAGGAGTTGATGTGATCCAATTTTCCCTTGTTTAGTTTTCTGTGGCAGAAACAAGAAAGAAAGTGAATTTCAAAAGGGGACGCAAGACAGACTCGTTTACGACGAGTTAAGTCCGAATGTGAAACCTAAAGTAAACGATGTCCGATTGATCTACAATTTCAGATATGGTGGTACATCAACCCAAATAGTCAGGATATAAAGTTTCGGGAATTTCCGATAAGGTTTTGATATACGGATGCAAAAGCGTTATGAATCAGACCTGATTAGCCCCGAAATTGGAAACCAAAGCAAACGATATCCAATTGACCCAAAAATTAATATGCAGTCCCTTTAGGAACCCGGAACCGGGTTTATCAAATTTGAGCTAATACGGAGTTGATGTGATCCAATTTTCCCTTGTTTAGTTTTCTGTGGCAGAAACAAGAAAGAAAGTGAATTTCAAAAGGGGACGCAAGACAGACTCGTTTACGACGAGTTAAGTCCGAATGTGAAACCTAAAGTAAACGATGTCCGATTGATCTACAATTTCAGATATGGTGGTACATCAACCCAAATAGCAGGATATAAAGTTTCGGGAATTTACGAATATACGGATGCAAAAGCGTTATGAATCAGACCTGATTACCCGAAATTGGAAACCAAAGCAAACGATATCCAATTGACCCAAAAATTAATATGCAGTCCCTTTAGGAACCCGGAACCGGGTTTATCAAATTTGAGCTAATAAGGAGTTGATGTGATCCAATTTTCCCTTGTTTAGTTTTCTGTGGCAGAAACAAGAAAGAAAGTGAATTTCAAAAGGGGACGCAAGACAGACTCGTTTACGACGAGTTAAGTCCGAATGTGAAACCTAAAGTAAACGATGTCCGATTGATCTACAATTTCAGATATGGTGGTACATCAACCCAAATAGTCAGGATATAAAGTTTCGGGAATTTCCGATATACGGATGCAAAAGCGTTATGAATCAGACCTGATTAGCCCCGAAATTGGAAACCAAAGCAAACGATATCCAATTGACCCAAAAATTAATATGCAGTCCCTTTAGGAACCCGGAACCGGGTTTATCAAATTTGAGCTAAAGGAGTTGATGTGATCCAATTTTCCCTTGTTTAGTTTTCTGTGGCAGAAACAAGAAAGAAAGTGAATTTCAAAAGGGGACGCAAGACAGACTCGTTTACGACGAGTTAAGTCCGAATGTGAAACCTAAAGTAAACGATGTCCGATTGATCTACAATTTCAGATATGGTGGTACATCAACCCAAATAGTCAGGATATAAAGTTTCGGGAATTTCCGATAAGGTTTTGATATACGGATGCAAAAGCGTTATGAATCAGACCTGATTAGCCCCGAAATTGGAAACCAAAGCAAACGATATCCAATTGACCCAAAAATTAATATGCAGTCCCTTTAGGAACCCGGAACCGGGTTTATCAAATTTGAGCTAATAAGGAGTTGATGTGATCCAATTTTCCCTTGTTTAGTTTTCTGTGGCAGAAACAAGAAAGAAAGTGAATTTCAAAAGGGGACGCAAGACAGACTCGTTTACGACGAGTTAAGTCCGAAGAACTAAAGAAACCGATGTCGATGATCCGATTGATCTACAATTTCAGATATGGTGGTACATCAACCCAAATAGTCAGGATATAAAGTTTCGGGAATTTCCGATAAGGTTTTGATATACGGATGCAAAAGCGTTATGAATCAGACCTGATTAGCCCCGAAATTGGAAACCAAAGCAAACGATATCCAATTGACCCAAAAATTAATATGCAGTCCCTTTAGGAACCCGGAACCGGGTTTATCAAATTTGAGCTAATAGGAGTTGATGTGATCCAATTTTCCCTTGTTTAGTTTTCTGTGGCAGAAACAAGAAAGAAAGTGAATTTCAAAAGGGGACGCAAGACAGACTCGTTTACGACGAGTTAAGTCCGAATGTGAAACCTAAAGTAAACGATGTCCGATTGATCTACAATTTCAGATATGGTGGTACATCAACCCAAATAGTCAGGATATAAAGTTTCGGGAATTTCCGATAAGGTTTTGATATACGGATGCAAAAGCGTTATGAATCAGACCTGATTAGCCCCGAAATTGGAAACCAAAGCAAACGATATCCAATTGACCCAAAAATTAATATGCAGTCCCTTTAGGAACCCGGAACCGGGTTTATCAAATTTGAGCTAATAAGGAGTTGATGTGATCCAATTTTCCCTTGTTTAGTTTTCTGTGGCAGAAACAAGAAAGAAAGTGAATTTCAAAAGGGGACGCAAGACAGACTCGTTTACGACGAGTTAAGTCCGAATGTGAAACCTAAAGTAAACGATGTCCGATTGATCTACAATTTCAGATATGGTGGTACATCAACCCAAATAGTCAGGATATAAAGTTTCGGGAATTTCCGATAAGGTTTTATATACGGATGCAAAAGCGTTATGAATCAGACCTGATTAGACCCGAAATTGGAAACCAAAGCAAACGATATCCAATTGACCCAAAAATTAATATGCAGTCCCTTTAGGAACCCGGAACCGGGTTTATCAAATTTGAGCTAATAAGGAGTTGATGTGATCCAATTTTCCCTTGTTTAGTTTTCTGTGGCAGAAACAAGAAAGAAAGTGAATTTCAAAAGGGACGCAAGACAGACTCGTTTACGACGAGTTAAGTCCGAATGTGAAACCTAAAGTAAACGATGTCCGATTGATCTACAATTTCAGATATGGTGGTACATCAACCCAAATAGTCAGGATATAAAGTTTCGGGAATTTCCGATAATTGATATACGGATGCAAAAGCGTTATGAATCAGACCTGATTAGCCCCGAAATTGGAAACCAAAGCAAACGATATCCAATTGACCCAAAAATTAATATGCAGTCCCTTTAGGAACCCGGAACCGGGTTTATCAAATTTGAGCTAATAGGAGTTGATGTGATCCAATTTTCCCTTGTTTAGTTTTCTGTGGCAGAAACAAGAAAGAAAGTGAATTTCAAAAGGGGACGCAAGACAGACTCGTTTACGACGAGTTAAGTCCGAATGTGAAACCTAAAGTAAACGATGTCCGATTGATCTACAATTTCAGATATGGTGGTACATCAACCCAAATAGTCAGGATATAAAGTTTCGGGAATTTCCGATAATTTTGATATACGGATGCAAAAGCGTTATGAATCAGACCTGATTAGCCCCGAAATTGGAAACCAAAGCAAACGATATCCAATTGACCCAAAAATTAATATGCAGTCCCTTTAGGAACCCGGAACCGGGTTTATCAAATTTGAGCTAATAAGGAGTTGATGTGATCCAATTTTCCCTTGTTTAGTTTTCTGTGGCAGAAACAAGAAAGAAAGTGAATTTCAAAAGGGGACGCAAGACAGACTCGTTTACGACGAGTTAAGTCCGAATGTGAAACCTAAAGTAAACGATGTCCGATTGATCTACAATTTCAGATATGGTGGTACATCAACCCAAATAGTCAGGATATAAAGTTTCGGGAATTTCCGATAAGGTTTTGATATACGGATGCAAAAGCGTTATGAATCAGACCTGATTAGCCCCGAAATTGGAAACCAAAGCAAACGATATCCAATTGACCCAAAAATTAATATGCAGTCCCTTTAGGAACCCGGAACCGGGTTTATCAAATTTGAGCTAATAAGGAGTTGATGTGATCCAATTTTCCCTTGTTTAGTTTTCTGTGGCAGAAACAAGAAAGAAAGTGAATTTCAAAAGGGGACGCAAGACAGACTCGTTTACGACGAGTTAAGTCCGAATGTGAAACCTAAAGTAAACGATGTCCGATTGATCTACAATTTCAGATATGGTGGTACATCAACCCAAATAGTCAGGATATAAAGTTTCGGGAATTTCCGATAAGGTTTTGATATACGGATGCAAAAGCGTTATGAATCAGACCTGATTAGCCCCGAAATTGGAAACCAAAGCAAACGATATCCAATTGACCCAAAAATTAATATGCAGTCCCTTTAGGAACCCGGAACCGGGTTTATCAAATTTGAGCTAATAAGGAGTTGATGTGATCCAATTTTCCCTTGTTTAGTTTTCTGTGGCAGAAACAAGAAAGAAAGTGAATTTCAAAAGGGGACGCAAGACAGACTCGTTTACGACGAGTTAAGTCCGAATGTGAAACCTAAAGTAAACGATGTCCGATTGATCTACAATTTCAGATATGGTGGTACATCAACCCAAATAGTCAGGATATAAAGTTTCGGGAATTTCCGATATACGGATGCAAAAGCGTTATGAATCAGACCTGATTAGCCCCGAAATTGGAAACCAAAGCAAACGATATCCAATTGACCCAAAAATTAATATGCAGTCCCTTTAGGAACCCGGAACCGGGTTTATCAAATTTGAGCTAATAAGGAGTTGATGTGATCCAATTTTCCCTTGTTTAGTTTTCTGTGGCAGAAACAAGAAAGAAAGTGAATTTCAAAAGGGGACGCAAGACAGACTCGTTTACGACGAGTTAAGTCCGAATGTGAAACCTAAAGTAAACGATGTCCGATTGATCTACAATTTCAGATATGGTGGTACATCAACCCAAATAGTCAGGATATAAAGTTTCGGGAATTTCCGATAAGGTTTTGATATACGGATGCAAAAGCGTTATGAATCAGACCTGATTAGCCCCGAAATTGGAAACCAAAGCAAACGATATCCAATTGACCCAAAAATTAATATGCAGTCCCTTTAGGAACCCGGAACCGGGTTTATCAAATTTGAGCTAATAAGGAGTTGATGTGATCCAATTTTCCCTTGTTTAGTTTTCTGTGGCAGAAAAAGAAAGAAAGTGAATTTCAAAAGGGGACGCAAGACAGACTCGTTTACGACGAGTTAAGTCCGAATGTGAAACCTAAAGTAAACGATGTCCGATTGATCTACAATTTCAGATATGGTGGTACATCAACCCAAATAGTCAGGATATAAAGTTTCGGGAATTTCCGATAAGGTTTTGATATACGGATGCAAAAGCGTTATGAATCAGACCTGATTAGCCCCGAAATTGGAAACCAAAGCAAACGATATCCAATTGACCCAAAAATTAATATGCAGTCCCTTTAGGAACCCGGAACCGGGTTTATCAAATTTGAGCTAATAAGGAGTTGATGTGATCCAATTTTCCCTTGTTTAGTTTTCTGTGCAGAAACAAAAGAAAGTGAATTTCAAAAGGGGACGCAAGACAGACTCGTTTACGACGAGTTAAGTCCGAATGTGAAACCTAAAGTAAAACGATGTCCGATTGATCTACAATTTTAGATATGGTGGTACATCAACCCAAATAGTCAGATATAAAGTTTCGGGAATTTCGATAAGGTTTTGATATACGGATGCAAAAGCGTTATGAATCAGACCTGACCCGAAATTGGAAACCAAAGCAAACGATATCCAATTGACCCAAAAATTAATATGCAGTCCCTTTAGGAACCCGGAACCGGGTTTATCAAATTTGAGCTAATAAGGAGTTGATGTGATCCAATTTTCCCTTGTTTAGTTTTCTGTGCAGAAACAAGAAAGAAAGTGAATTTCAAAAGGGACGCAAGACAGACTCGTTTACGACGAGTTAAGTCCGAATGTGAAACCTAAAGTAAACGATGTCCGATTGATCTACAATTTCAGATATGGTGGTACATCAACCCAAATAGTCAGGATATAAAGTTTCGGGAATTTCCGATAAGGTTTTGATATACGGATGCAAAAGCGTTATGAATCAGACCTGATTAGCCCCGAAATTGGAAACCAAAGCAAACGATATCCAATTGACCCAAAAATTAATATGCAGTCCCTTTAGGAACCCGGAACCGGGTTTATCAAATTTGAGCTAATAAGGAGTTGATGTGATCCAATTTTCCCTTGTTTAGTTTTCTGTGGCAGAAACAAGAAAGAAAGTGAATTTCAAAAGGGGACGCAAGACAGACTCGTTTACGACGAGTTAAGTCCGAATGTGAAACCTAAAGTAAACGATGTCCGATTGATCTACAATTTCAGATATGGTGGTACATCAACCCAAATAGTCAGGATATAAAGTTTCGGGAATTTCCGATAAGGTTTTGATATACGGATGCAAAAGCGTTATGAATCAGACCTGATTAGCCCCGAAATTGGAAACCAAAGCAAACGATATCCAATTGACCCAAAAATTAATATGCAGTCCCTTTAGGAACCCGGAACCGGGTTTATCAAATTTGAGCTAATAAGGAGTTGATGTGATCCAATTTTCCCTTGTTTAGTTTTCTGTGGCAGAAACAAGAAAGAAAGTGAATTTCAAAAGGGGACGCAAGACAGACTCGTTTACGACGAGTTAAGTCCGAATGTGAAACCTAAAGTAAACGATGTCCGATTGATCTACAATTTCAGATATGGTGGTACATCAACCCAAATAGTCAGGATATAAAGTTTCGGGAATTTCCGATAAGGTTTTGATATACGGATGCAAAAGCGTTATGAATCAGACCTGATTAGCCCCGAAATTGGAAACCAAAGCAAACGATATCCAATTGACCCAAAAATTAATATGCAGTCCCTTTAGGAACCCGGAACCGGGTTTATCAAATTTGAGCTAATAAGGAGTTGATGTGATCCAATTTTCCCTTGTTTAGTTTTCTGTGGCAGAAACAAGAAAGAAAGTGAATTTCAAAAGGGGACGCAAGACAGACTCGTTTACGACGAGTTAAGTCCGAATGTGAAACCTAAAGTAAACGATGTCCGATTGATCTACAATTTCAGATATGGTGGTACATCAACCCAAATAGTCAGGATATAAAGTTTCGGGAATTTCCGATAAGGTTTTGATATACGGATGCAAAAGCGTTATGAATCAGACCTGATTAGCCCCGAAATTGGAAACCAAAGCAAACGATATCCAATTGACCCAAAAATTAATATGCAGTCCCTTTAGGAACCCGGAACCGGGTTTATCAAATTTGAGCTAATAAGGAGTTGATGTGATCCAATTTTCCCTTGTTTAGTTTTCTGTGGCAGAAACAAGAAAGAAAGTGAATTTCAAAAGGGGACGCAAGACAGACTCGTTTACGACGAGTTAAGTCCGAATGTGAAACCTAAAGTAAACGATGTCCGATTGATCTACAATTTCAGATATGGTGGTACATCAACCCAAATAGTCAGGATATAAAGTTTCGGGAATTTCCGATAAGGTTTTGATATACGGATGCAAAAGCGTTATGAATCAGACCTGATTAGCCCCGAAATTGGAAACCAAAGCAAACGATATCCAATTGACCCAAAAATTAATATGCAGTCCCTTTAGGAACCCGGAACCGGGTTTATCAAATTTGAGCTAATAAGGAGTTGATGTGATCCAATTTTCCCTTGTTTAGTTTTCTGTGGCAGAAACAAGAAAGAAAGTGAATTTCAAAAGGGGACGCAAGACAGACTCGTTTACGACGAGTTAAGTCCGAATGTGAAACCTAAAGTAAACGATGTCCGATTGATCTACAATTTCAGATATGGTGGTACATCAACCCAAATAGTCAGGATATAAAGTTTCGGGAATTTCCGATAAGGTTTTGATATACGGATGCAAAAGCGTTATGAATCAGACCTGATTAGCCCCGAAATTGGAAACCAAAGCAAACGATATCCAATTGACCCAAAAATTAATATGCAGTCCCTTTAGGAACCCGGAACCGGGTTTATCAAATTTGACCTAATAAGGAGTTGATGTGATCCAATTTTCCCTTGTTTAGTTTTCTGTGGCAGAGAAACAAGAAAGAAAGTGAATTTCAAAAGGGGACGCAAGACAGACTCGTTTACGACGAGTTAAGTCCGAATGTGAAACCTAAAGTAAACGATGTCCGATTGATCTACAATTTCAGATATGGTGGTACATCAACCCAAATAGTCAGGATATAAAGTTTCGGGAATTTCCGATAAGGTTTTGATATACGGATGCAAAAGCGTTATGAATCAGACCTGATTAGCCCCGAAATTGGAAACCAAAGCAAACGATATCCAATTGACCCAAAAATTAATATGCAGTCCCTTTAGGAACCCGGAACCGGGTTTATCAAATTTGAGCTAATAAGGAGTTGATGTGATCCAATTTTCCCTTGTTTAGTTTTCTGCGGCAGAAACAAGAAAGAAAGTGAATTTCAAAAGGGGACGCAAGACAGACTCGTTTACGACGAGTTAAGTCCGAATGTGAAACCTAAAGTAAACGATGTCCGATTGATCTACAATTTCAGATATGGTGGTACATCAACCCAAATAGTCAGGATATAAAGTTTCGGGAATTTCCGATAAGGTTTTGATATACGGATGCAAAAGCGTTATGAATCAGACCCGAAATTGGAAACCAAAGCAAACGATATCCAATTGACCCAAAAATTAATATGCAGTCCCTTTAGGAACCCGGAACCGGGTTTATCAAATTTGAGCTAATACGGAGTTGATGTGATCCAATTTTCCCTGTTTAGTTTTCTGTGGCAGAAACAAGAAAGAAAGTGAATTTCAAAAGGGGACGCAAGACAGACTCGTTTACGACGAGTTAAGTCCGAATGTGAAACCTAAAGTAAACGATGTCCGATTGATCTACAATTTCAGATATGGTGGTACATCAACCCAAATAGTCAGGATATAAAGTTTCGGGAATTTCCGATAAGGTTTTGATATACGGATGCAAAAGCGTTATGAATCAGACCTGATTAGCCCCGAAATTGGAAACCAAAGCAAACGATATCCAATTGACCCAAAAATTAATATGCAGTCCCTTTAGGAACCCGGAACCGGGTTTATCAAATTTGACCTAATAAGGAGTTGATGTGATCCAATTTTCCCTTGTTTAGTTTTCTGTGGCAGAAACAAGAAAGAAAGTGAATTTCAAAAGGGGACGCAAGACAGACTCGTTTACGACGAGTTAAGTCCGAATGTGAAACCTAAAGTAAACGATGTCCGATTGATCTACAATTTCAGATATGGTGGTACATCAACCCAAATAGTCAGGATATAAAGTTTCGGGAATTTCCGATAAGGTTTTGATATACGGATGCAAAAGCGTTATGAATCAGACCTGATTAGCCCCGAAATTGGAAACCAAAGCAAACGATATCCAATTGACCCAAAAATTAATATGCAGTCCTTTAGGAACCCGGAACCGGGTTTATCAAATTTGAGCTAATAAGGAGTTGATGTGATCCAATTTTCCCTTGTTTAGTTTTCTGTGGCAGAAACAAGAAAGAAAGTGAATTTCAAAAGGGGACGCAAGACAGACTCGTTTACGACGAGTTAAGTCCGAATGTGAAACCTAAAGTAAACGATGTCCGATTGATCTACAATTTCAGATATGGTGGTACATCAACCCAAATAGTATATAAGTTTCGGAATTTCCGATAAGGTTTTGATATACGGATGCAAAAGCGTTATGAATCAGACCCGAAATTGGAAACCAAAGCAAACGATATCCAATTGACCCAAAAATTAATATGCAGTCCCTTTAGGAACCCGGAACCGGGTTTATCAAATTTGAGCTAATAGGAGTTGATGTGATCCAATTTTCCCTTGTTTAGTTTTCTGTGCAGAAACAAGAAAGAAAGTGAATTTCAAAAGGGGACGCAAGACAGACTCGTTTACGACGAGTTAAGTCCGAATGTGAAACCTAAAGTAAACGATGTCCGATTGATCTACAATTTCAGATATGGTGGTACATCAACCCAAATAGTCAGGATATAAAGTTTCGGGAATTTCCGATAAGGTTTTGATATACGGATGCAAAAGCGTTATGAATCAGACCTGATTAGCCCCGAAATTGGAAACCAAAGCAAACGATATCCAATTGACCCAAAAATTAATATGCAGTCCCTTTAGGAACCCGGAACCGGGTTTATCAAATTTGAGCTAATAAGGAGTTGATGTGATCCAATTTTCCCTTGTTTAGTTTTCTGTGGCAGAAACAAGAAAGAAAGTGAATTTCAAAAGGGGACGCAAGACAGACTCGTTTACGACGAGTTAAGTCCGAATGTGAAACCTAAAGTAAACGATGTCCGATTGATCTACAATTTCAGATATGGTGGTACATCAACCCAAATAGTCAGGATATAAAGTTTCGGGAATTTCCGATAAGGTTTTGATATACGGATGCAAAAGCGTTATGAATCAGACCTGATTAGCCCGAAATTGGAAACCAAAGCAAACGATATCCAATTGACCCAAAAATTAATATGCAGTCCCTTTAGGAACCCGGAACCGGGTTTATCAAATTTGACCTAATAAGGAGTTGATGTGATCCAATTTTCCCTTGTTTAGTTTTCTGTGGCAGAAACAAGAAAGAAAGTGAATTTCAAAAGGGGACGCAAGACAGACTCGTTTACGACGAGTTAAGTCCGAATGTGAAACCTAAAGTAAACGATGTCCGATTGATCTACAATTTCAGATATGGTGGTACATCAACCCAAATAGTCAGGATATAAAGTTTCGGGAATTTCCGATAAGGTTTTGATATACGGATGCAAAAGCGTTATGAATCAGACCTGATTAGCCCCGAAATTGGAAACCAAAGCAAACGATATCCAATTGACCCAAAATTAATATGCAGTCCTTTAGGAACCCGGAACCGGGTTTATCAAATTTGAGCTAATAGGAGTTGATGTGATCAATTTTCCCTTGTTTAGTTTTCTGTGCAGAAACAAGAAAGAGTGAATTTCAAAAGGGGACGCAAGACAGACATCGTTTACGACGAGTTAAGTCCGAATGTGAAACCTAAAGTAAACGATGTCCGATTGATCTACAATTTCAGATATGGTGGTACATCAACCCAAATAGTCAGGATATAAAGTTTCGGGAATTTCCGATAAGGTTTTGATATACGGATGCAAAAGCGTTATGAATCAGACCTGATTAGACCCGAAATTGGAAACCAAAGCAAACGATATCCAATTGACCCAAAAATTAATATGCAGTCCCTTTAGGAACCCGGAACCGGGTTTATCAAATTTGACCTAATAAGGAGTTGATGTGATCCAATTTTCCCTGTTTAGTTTTCTGTGGCAGAAACAAGAAAGAAAGTGAATTTCAAAAGGGGACGCAAGACAGACTCGTTTACGACGAGTTAAGTCCGAATGTGAAACCTAAAGTAAACGATGTCCGATTGATCTACAATTTCAGATATGGTGGTACATCAACCCAAATAGTCAGGATATAAAGTTTCGGGAATTTCCGATAAGGTTTTGATATACGGATGCAAAAGCGTTATGAATCAGACCTGATTAGCCCCGAAATTGGAAACCAAAGCAAACGATATCCAATTGACCCAAAAATTAATATGCAGTCCCTTTAGGAACCCGGAACCGGGTTTATCAAATTTGAGCTAATAAGGAGTTGATGTGATCCAATTTTCCCTTGTTTAGTTTTCTGTGGCAGAAACAAGAAAGAAAGTGAATTTCAAAAGGGGACGCAAGACAGACTCGTTTACGACGAGTTAAGTCCGAATGTGAAACCTAAAGTAAACGATGTCCGATTGATCTACAATTTCAGATATGGTGGTACATCAACCCAAATAGTCAGGATATAAAGTTTCGGGAATTTCCGATAAGGTTTTGATATACGGATGCAAAAGCGTTATGAATCAGACCTGATTAGCCCCGAAATTGGAAACCAAAGCAAACGATATCCAATTGACCCAAAAATTAATATGCAGTCCCTTTAGGAACCCGGAACCGGGTTTATCAAATTTGAGCTAATAAGGAGTTGATGTGATCCAATTTTCCCTTGTTTAGTTTTCTGTGGCAGAAACAAGAAAGAAAGTGAATTTCAAAAGGGGACGCAAGACAGACTCGTTTACGACGAGTTAAGTCCGAATGTGAAACCTAAAGTAAACGATGTCCGATTGATCTACAATTTCAGATATGGTGGTACATCAACCCAAATAGTCAGGATATAAAGTTTCGGGAATTTCCGATAAGGTTTTGATATACGGATGCAAAAGCGTTATGAATCAGACCTGATTAGCCCCGAAATTGGAAACCAAAGCAAACGATATCCAATTGACCCAAAAATTAATATGCAGTCCCTTTAGGAACCCGGAACCGGGTTTATCAAATTTGAGCTAATAAGGAGTTGATGTGATCCAATTTTCCCTTGTTTAGTTTTCTGTGGCAGAAACAAGAAAGAAAGTGAATTTCAAAAGGGGACGCAAGACAGACTCGTTTACGACGAGTTAAGTCCGAATGTGAAACCTAAAGTAAACGATGTCCGATTGATCTACAATTTCAGATATGGTGGTACATCAACCCAAATAGTCAGGATATAAAGTTTCGGGAATTTCCGATAAGGTTTTGATATACGGATGCAAAAGCGTTATGAATCAGACCTGATTAGCCCCGAAATTGGAAACCAAAGCAAACGATATCCAATTGACCCAAAAATTAATATGCAGTCCCTTTAGGAACCCGGAACCGGGTTTATCAAATTTGAGCTAATAAGGAGTTGATGTGATCCAATTTTCCCTTGTTTAGTTTTCTGTGGCAGAAACAAGAAAGAAAGTGAATTTCAAAAGGGGACGCAAGACAGACTCGTTTACGACGAGTTAAGTCCGAATGTGAAACCTAAAGTAAACGATGTCCGATTGATCTACAATTTCAGATATGGTGGTACATCAACCCAAATAGTCAGGATATAAAGTTTCGGGAATTTCCGATAAGGTTTTGATATACGGATGCAAAAGCGTTATGAATCAGACCTGATTAGCCCCGAAATTGGAAACCAAAGCAAACGATATCCAATTGACCCAAAAATTAATATGCAGTCCCTTTAGGAACCCGGAACCGGGTTTATCAAATTTGAGCTAATAAGGAGTTGATGTGATCCAATTTTCCCTTGTTTAGTTTTCTGTGGCAGAAACAAGAAAGAAAGTGAATTTCAAAAGGGGACGCAAGACAGACTCGTTTACGACGAGTTAAGTCCGAATGTGAAACCTAAAGTAAACGATGTCCGATTGATCTACAATTTCAGATATGGTGGTACATCAACCCAAATAGTCAGGATATAAAGTTTCGGGAATTTCCGATAAGGTTTTGATATACGGATGCAAAAGCGTTATGAATCAGACCTGATTAGCCCCGAAATTGGAAACCAAAGCAAACGATATCCAATTGACCCAAAAATTAATATGCAGTCCCTTTAGGAACCCGGAACCGGGTTTATCAAATTTGAGCTAATAAGGAGTTGATGTGATCCAATTTTCCCTTGTTTAGTTTTCTGTGGCAGAAACAAGAAAGAAAGTGAATTTCAAAAGGGGACGCAAGACAGACTCGTTTACGACGAGTTAAGTCCGAATGTGAAACCTAAAGTAAACGATGTCCGATTGATCTACAATTTCAGATATGGTGGTACATCAACCCAAATAGTCAGGATATAAAGTTTCGGGAATTTCCGATAAGGTTTTGATATACGGATGCAAAAGCGTTATGAATCAGACCTGATTAGCCCCGAAATTGGAAACCAAAGCAAACGATATCCAATTGACCCAAAAATTAATATGCAGTCCCTTTAGGAACCCGGAACCGGGTTTATCAAATTTGAGCTAATAAGGAGTTGATGTGATCCAATTTTCCCTTGTTTAGTTTTCTGTGGCAGAAACAAGAAAGAAAGTGAATTTCAAAAGGGGACGCAAGACAGACTCGTTTACGACGAGTTAAGTCCGAATGTGAAACCTAAAGTAAACGATGTCCGATTGATCTACAATTTCAGATATGGTGGTACATCAACCCAAATAGTCAGGATATAAAGTTTCGGGAATTTCCGATAAGGTTTTGATATACGGATGCAAAAGCGTTATGAATCAGACCTGATTAGCCCCGAAATTGGAAACCAAAGCAAACGATATCCAATTGACCCAAAAATTAATATGCAGTCCCTTTAGGAACCCGGAACCGGGTTTATCAAATTTGAGCTAATAGGAGTTGATGTGATCCAATTTTCCCTTGTTTAGTTTTCTGTGGCAGAAACAAGAAAGAAAGTGAATTTCAAAAGGGGACGCAAGACAGACTCGTTTACGACGAGTTAAGTCCGAATGTGAAACCTAAAGTAAACGATGTCCGATTGATCTACAATTTCAGATATGGTGGTACATCAACCCAAATAGTCAGGATATAAAGTTTCGGGAATTTCCGATAAGGTTTTGATATACGGATGCAAAAGCGTTATGAATCAGACCTGATTAGCCCGAAATTGGAAACCAAAGCAAACGATATCCAATTGACCCAAAAATTAATATGCAGTCCCTTTAGGAACCCGGAACCGGGTTTATCAAATTTGAGCTAATAAGGAGTTGATGTGATCCAATTTTCCCTTGTTTAGTTTTCTGTGGCAGAAACAAGAAAGAAAGTGAATTTCAAAAGGGACGCAAGACAGACTCGTTTACGACGAGTTAAGTCCGAATGTGAAACCTAAAGTAAACGATGTCCGATTGATCTACAATTTCAGATATGGTGGTACATCAACCCAAATAGTCAGGATATAAAGTTTCGGGAATTTCCGATAAGGTTTTGATATACGGATGCAAAAGCGTTATGAATCAGACCTGATTAGCCCCGAAATTGGAAACCAAAGCAAACGATATCCAATTGACCCAAAAATTAATATGCAGTCCCTTTAGGAACCCGGAACCGGGTTTATCAAATTTGAGCTAATAAGGAGTTGATGTGATCCAATTTTCCCTTGTTTAGTTTTCTGTGGCAGAAACAAGAAAGAAAGTGAATTTCAAAAGGGGACGCAAGACAGACTCGTTTACGACGAGTTAAGTCCGAATGTGAAACCTAAAGTAAACGATGTCCGATTGATCTACAATTTCAGATATGGTGGTACATCAACCCAAATAGTCAGGATATAAAGTTTCGGGAATTTCCGATAAGGTTTTGATATACGGATGCAAAAGCGTTATGAATCAGACCTGATTAGCCCCGAAATTGGAAACCAAAGCAAACGATATCCAATTGACCCAAAAATTAATATGCAGTCCCTTTAGGAACCCGGAACCGGGTTTATCAAATTTGAGCTAATAAGGAGTTGATGTGATCCAATTTTCCCTTGTTTAGTTTTCTGTGGCAGAAACAAGAAAGAAAGTGAATTTCAAAAGGGGACGCAAGACAGACTCGTTTACGACGAGTTAAGTCCGAATGTGAAACCTAAAGTAAACGATGTCCGATTGATCTACAATTTCAGATATGGTGGTACATCAACCCAAATAGTCAGGATATAAAGTTTCGGGAATTTCCGATAAGGTTTTGATATACGGATGCAAAAGCGTTATGAATCAGACCTGATTAGCCCCGAAATTGGAAACCAAAGCAAACGATATCCAATTGACCCAAAAATTAATATGCAGTCCCTTTAGGAACCCGGAACCGGGTTTATCAAATTTGAGCTAATAAGGAGTTGATGTGATCCAATTTTCCCTTGTTTAGTTTTCTGTGGCAGAAACAAGAAAGAAAGTGAATTTCAAAAGGGACGCAAGACAGACTCGTTTACGACGAGTTAAGTCCGAATGTGAAACCTAAAGTAAACGATGTCCGATTGATCTACAATTTCAGATATGGTGGTACATCAACCCAAATAGTCAGGATATAAAGTTTCGGGAATTTCCGATAAGGTTTTGATATACGGATGCAAAAGCGTTATGAATCAGACCTGATTAGCCCCGAAATTGGAAACCAAAGCAAACGATATCCAATTGACCCAAAAATTAATATGCAGTCCCTTTAGGAACCCGGAACCGGGTTTATCAAATTTGAGCTAATAAGGAGTTGATGTGATCCAATTTTCCCTTGTTTAGTTTTCTGTGGCAGAAACAAGAAAGAAAGTGAATTTCAAAAGGGACGCAAGACAGACTCGTTTACGACGAGTTAAGTCCGAATGTGAAACCTAAAGTAAACGATGTCCGATTGATCTACAATTTCAGATATGGTGGTACATCAACCCAAATAGTCAGGATATAAAGTTTCGGGAATTTCCGATAAGGTTTTGATATACGGATGCAAAAGCGTTATGAATCAGACCTGATTAGCCCCGAAATTGGAAACCAAAGCAAACGATATCCAATTGACCCAAAAATTAATATGCAGTCCCTTTAGGAACCCGGAACCGGGTTTATCAAATTTGAGCTAATAAGGAGTTGATGTGATCCAATTTTCCCTTGTTTAGTTTTCTGTGGCAGAAACAAGAAAGAAAGTGAATTTCAAAAGGGACGCAAGACAGACTCGTTTACGACGAGTTAAGTCCGAATGTGAAACCTAAAGTAAACGATGTCCGATTGATCTACAATTTCAGATATGGTGGTACATCAACCCAAATAGTCAGGATATAAAGTTTCGGGAATTTCCGATAAGGTTTTGATATACGGATGCAAAAGCGTTATGAATCAGACCTGATTAGCCCCGAAATTGGAAACCAAAGCAAACGATATCCAATTGACCCAAAAATTAATATGCAGTCCCTTTAGGAACCCGGAACCGGGTTTATCAAATTTGAGCTAATAAGGAGTTGATGTGATCCAATTTTCCCTTGTTTAGTTTTCTGTGGCAGAAACAAGAAAGAAAGTGAATTTCAAAAGGGGACGCAAGACAGACTCGTTTACGACGAGTTAAGTCCGAATGTGAAACCTAAAGTAAACGATGTCCGATTGATCTACAATTTCAGATATGGTGGTACATCAACCCAAATAGTCAGGATATAAAGTTTCGGGAATTTCCGATAAGGTTTTGATATACGGATGCAAAAGCGTTATGAATCAGACCTGATTAGCCCCGAAATTGGAAACCAAAGCAAACGATATCCAATTGACCCAAAAATTAATATGCAGTCCCTTTAGGAACCCGGAACCGGGTTTATCAAATTTGAGCTAATAGGAGTTGATGTGATCCAATTTTCCCTTGTTTAGTTTTCTGTGGCAGAAACAAGAAAGAAAGTGAATTTCAAAAGGGGACGCAAGACAGACTCGTTTACGACGAGTTAAGTCCGAATGTGAAACCTAAAGTAAACGATGTCCGATTGATCTACAATTTCAGATATGGTGGTACATCAACCCAAATAGTCAGGATATAAAGTTTCGGGAATTTCCGATAAGGTTTTGATATACGGATGCAAAAGCGTTATGAATCAGACCTGATTAGCCCCGAAATTGGAAACCAAAGCAAACGATATCCAATTGACCCAAAAATTAATATGCAGTCCCTTTAGGAACCCGGAACCGGGTTTATCAAATTTGAGCTAATAAGGAGTTGATGTGATCCAATTTTCCCTTGTTTAGTTTTCTGTGGCAGAAACAAGAAAGAAAGTGAATTTCAAAAGGGACGCAAGACAGACTCGTTTACGACGAGTTAAGTCCGAATGTGAAACCTAAAGTAAACGATGTCCGATTGATCTACAATTTCAGATATGGTGGTACATCAACCCAAATAGTCAGGATATAAAGTTTCGGGAATTTCCGATAAGGTTTTGATATACGGATGCAAAAGCGTTATGAATCAGACCTGATTAGCCCGAAATTGGAAACCAAAGCAAACGATATCCAATTGACCCAAAAATTAATATGCAGTCCCTTTAGGAACCCGGAACCGGGTTTATCAAATTTGAGCTAATAAGGAGTTGATGTGATCCAATTTTCCCTTGTTTAGTTTTCTGTGGCAGAAACAAGAAAGAAAGTGAATTTCAAAAGGGACGCAAGACAGACTCGTTTACGACGAGTTAAGTCCGAATGTGAAACCTAAAGTAAACGATGTCCGATTGATCTACAATTTCAGATATGGTGGTACATCAACCCAAATAGTCAGGATATAAAGTTTCGGGAATTTCCGATAAGGTTTTGATATACGGATGCAAAAGCGTTATGAATCAGACCTGATTAGCCCCGAAATTGGAAACCAAAGCAAACGATATCCAATTGACCCAAAAATTAATATGCAGTCCCTTTAGGAACCCGGAACCGGGTTTATCAAATTTGAGCTAATAAGGAGTTGATGTGATCCAATTTTCCCTTGTTTAGTTTTCTGTGGCAGAAACAAGAAAGAAAGTGAATTTCAAAAGGGGACGCAAGACAGACTCGTTTACGACGAGTTAAGTCCGAATGTGAAACCTAAAGTAAACGATGTCCGATTGATCTACAATTTCAGATATGGTGGTACATCAACCCAAATAGTCAGGATATAAAATTTCCGGAATT
>CAXHTJ010000913.1:0-168371 GCA_964019445.1 Populus tremula
ATCATTGACCAACCTTATTATGCTCGTGTGTACAAGGACAAGTAATACAATGAGGAATGCCGATAATTTTAAATCGTAATTTAGTTTTTTAAACTCACATTCCCAACACTCTCAAATTATTTTATACGATTTTAAAATGATTTTCAATAAAATTTTAAAATTGAATATATAAAATGTCATAAATCTTGGATTTATTATGTAAAGAAAAAACTAGATATAGTTGAAAAATGATCAATAAAAATAACAGGCTACTTGTATCCATTTACCATGATGTTGGTGAGGTACTCAAATATCACTAAAGACGAAGTCTAAGGGAACCAAACTAACACAATTTGATGAATTTAAATGAGATTAACTGGACTTGCTTAAATAGCTCGACATATAATTAATATGATAATTGATGGAGGGAGAAACCATAAAAGCTTTATTAGAGAGAAATATGATTATAGTTATCATAGATGTGGCACTGGGTTTAGATGTCCTATCATGGTTGATTCCAGCTTGATTCATTCTTTCGATTAAATTTTCAACTTTTTTTAAATAATATTGCCGATTTATATCATGCTCCTTATTGAAAAGACCATTCTAACCAGAGAAGGAACTAGAGTAAACCATACAATTTTGAGAAGGCAAGAAGTTCATATTGAGTCATTAGGATGGTCACTAAGTCCTTGAACTCTAATTGTAGAAATATGAATAGATACAACTTAAAATATGTTAGAGTACGTGGCTTAACAACTGTTGTAACCCATTTTTGGGTCCCCAAGAAAAATAAAATAAATAGCCAAAAGAGTTTAGAAAAATAACAGGAGGCAGAAGCGCTCAAAACAGTCAGAAAATTGGTCAAGGAATTTAAAAATAAAGGATTTTTTTGACAGTATATTCTTGAAGGATGAAAGCCCTATTGAGAAGGAAAATTTGAATTTTGAGGAGAAAAGCCCAAATTTGGATGTTTATGGACTTAATTGGATTTTTATTTGAATTTATAGGATTTGATTGCAAGAAAATTGATTTTTAAGTCAATTTGGGCTTTAATTAGAAGAAATTTAAGTTCTGGGGCCAAAATATATTTTTTAGGAATTTATTAGGTCAAATCAGGGGCTTAATTGCATAAATATTGAAGTTTATTGGCCAATTAGGGACTTAATTGTGAAAATCCGAAACCAGGGACCAATTTGGAGAAGGCGCAAAGATAGAGGGGGCTGTTTGGAATTGTTTCAGGGGCTTAATTGAAGAAATTGGAAGTTTATTGATCAATTAGGGGCTTAATTGTGAAAATCAGAGGCCAAGGACCAAAGTGAAAAACGCGGCCAACTATAGGGGTAGGGACCGAATTTGGCAGGGACGCAATTGAATTTTATTCTTGATTGAAGGACTCGATTGAAGGACTTAATAGAACAAATGATAAATTAAGGACTGATTCAAAAAATGTTCTGGCGCCTTTATTTTAAAATGAAACGACGCGTTTTATCCAAAACGACGCCGTTTCATGCATAATAATAAAAAAAAGAGACCGAACGGTGCCGTTTTGAACGCACTGTTCACTTTCTTCTTCCCCGAACATTACAGCGGGGAAGAAGGAAAAGTTTGTATTTTTTGTTTTGCAGGTCCCTCTTGCCACCAACCGACCGAGGCCCCACGCCGGTGGCCACCGACAGAAGACGCTGGCCGACCACCCGCCGCACTGCCGAAGCCGAGGGAGGCCCCCTGGACAGCCGCTCCTTGGCTCCACGTGAAGCCACCCGCATGGTTCTATAAATAGAGAACCGAAAGAGAACAGGAGGACGAAAAAAAACAGAAGAGGAACCCGAAGAGAACAAAAAAAAGAGAGAGAGAGAGAAGGAGAGAGAAACCACCGAACTTAAGAAACAGCCACCGCAAACCCAAAACTGAGAAGCTTGGGAAAATTTGAAGCCGATAGGAAATCTCAAGAAACCGAAACAGAAGCAACAAACCGGGGAACAACGACGAACCGTGGGAAAAGCTGTAGCGCGCCTGACCGCCGTCCGTAAGCCACGACGCTGCCACCGCAGCACCGCCAGCAAGCCACCGTCTCCACCGCCCAGGTACGCTCTTCCCCCCTGCATTTTTTTTAAAACTTCAGTTTCTCCTGCATGCAGAATCGTTCTGCATGCAGGGGCGGGGGGGAAAATAATTCCCCCCGTGTTTTTTTTTCTCTGGGCCAGATGGTTCTGGCCCAGAACTATGTGGGACGGGCCAGAGGATTCTGGCCCAATCGGCGGTCTGGGCCGGTCCGGCCCAGACCGAGGTTAATTAGTTTTTGGGCCGAGATCGGCCCAATACCTTTTGGGCCGAGTTCGGCCCACGACTTTTGGGCGGGTCCGGCCCAGTTTAGTTGGCCGGCCCAGCCCCTTAATATATATTATATTATATTATTATATTATTATATTATATATTGATGTATATATATTTTAAAAAAAAATCAAAAAAAAATATTGTTTTTCTTTCATATATATATATTTTTTAATTGGTTTGTATTTTTTATATTGTGGAGGATAAAATTCAGTATTTAAAATATCTGTTTTCGTCACACCCGATTTTCAAAGATAAATTTTTTTTGCTTTCAAAAATTTCTAAAAAAATTCCTAAAAATATTGTGGATTTTTCCGACATTTTTTTGACTTAATATTAGTTTGTATTTTTATGTGGAGATACAAATTCAGTATTAAAATACCGATTTCGTCAAAAAAAAAATATTTAAAAAAAAAATATTTTCTTGCGTGTTGCATACGGCCAATACTCTAACATGTTTTGAATATTCTTTTTATAAAAAAATATATTGGAAGCTTCGAAAGTGTGTTTTCGCATAGATTTCTTAAACACAAATTATTTTCTTGCATTTTGGATTTTACAACGTGTTTGTAAAATTCCAAAGGGTATTGGCCAATATTCAAAAAACTATAAAAATCTTATTTTGGGAAAAATTTATTTATTATTACCGCTAATGTTTGGATAAAGAAATCCTTAAAAGGATGAATATCCAAAATATTATTGGGATAATAAATCCGCACACATTCTTGAAAGAAGCCTTGATTATAATCGAGGACATTTCAAAATTTTAATTTTTTTTTTTCCACGATTTATGAGTCTTGAAATACTAAGGGAAAAATGAGCTTTCAAAGCACATGGAATCTCCTTAGATTTCTATCCAAAATCAATTGACGAGCCTAGAAAATACCAACACCATAGCAATTATAGAGCAAACCAAACACCAAGCAGCTTACCTTAGGTAGGGCGTACTAGGGGTGCTAATACCTTCCCTTTACGCAACCAGTCCCTTGCCTTAGAATCTCTGAAAGACCAGTTAGGGTTCCTAGTGACCAAAATACTAGGTGGCGACTCCAAAGAACCAAATCAGCAAAACAGAACAAAACGAAAGTCGCCAGTCGAATGTCGCAAAACAAATTTTTTTTTTTTTTTTTTTTGGGGTGCGACAGGATGGCGACTCCACTGGGGACCCTTGGACTAAGCTTGATTTGTTTGTTTGTTTATGTTATGTGTTATTGGTTTTTTTTTATGATGCTTTGTTTAAAAGCTTTAGCATATCTTTACATTCTATAATACATGGAATAGTCATGCATCACTTTATTATTATTATTATGTTTTGGAGGGCACACACATGTAACTTTAAGATTAAGTGGGGGACTAGCAGCTTGCCTTACGACTTGAGTCAAGGTTTAAGTTTGTGTAAACCCCAACTCTTTGCTGAGTGTTTAGACTGATTGTGATTGGTACACGTACCATCCCACTATCTGCTAGACCTCCATATCGCCTTTACGAAGGCTGATCACTGGAACAGCAAGAGACCCTCTTTTAGAGACCCAATAGTAAACCTACCCTATGTCTCACGTAGAGAAACTAGAACCTATCCTTAGGGTGTATGTTCCAACATATCTTTTGCATCAAAACAAGTCTAAACCCCAATGCATTTTGAATTGCAGGACTTGTGAACGAAATGGCCATCATCACTAAATCTTCCATCTTAGAATATGGAAAAAATTCTGAACTGTCACAATTGACTGAAGGAGACTGCCTTAGAAGCGATGCTAAGAAGATGTCACCAATCAAGAACCTGAATTGTATTGAATGAGGTGAACAAGTTAACGACTCATTTTCAGAATGTGGATAAAGATGCATTTTTTAGGAAATACGGACGTTTGATGGAAATTGCAAAGGTAGAAGTTTTAAGCCCAGCTGTGCGAGCTTTAGTTCATTTTTGGGATCCAGACTACCGATGTTTTTCCTTTGGAAGCATAGACTTGTGCCCCACGGTTGAGGAATATGGATTGTTGACCGAGTTTCCCAACGACCTGTATCGGATTTATTCTCCTTTAAGATCCGACAAGATCATCCCTGAACTGTCAAAGCTGCTCAGAATCTCCAACTTGGAAAAGTTTCAAAGAATGGTACCGGTTTGAAATGGAGGATGTTAGAATTGGAAAAGAAGTCAGGAGTAGAAAAAGAGAGATTGATTGCCCTAGGTATATTTGGCCTTGTGTTGTTCCCAAGTCAGATTGGTTTAGTGAGTTTGGAGGCCGCTGCTGCTTATGTGGAGTATGAGAATACACGAATCAATCCAGTGGCTGCTATTTTAGCCGAAACAATTTTGACACTTAACCATTGTAGGAGGGCCGGAAAAGGAGCAATGAGATGCTGCACGCAACTGTTGTATATTTGGATGGTTAGCCATATCGAGACAAAGAAACCTGTCTTCAATAATTTTTGGTGGTTCACCCAAAAACCCCTCAAGTTAGTAGAAGAAGAAGAATGGGGAGATCTAGACAACCAGGGTTGGGTTGATAAATTAGAAGGTTTACCTAATAGCGAGTTTAAGTGGAGGGCCCCATGGGTAACGTCAGTGAAGGTCCTAATGAGTTGTGGACAAAGGCGTTGGGTACCATTGGTGGGGATCACGGGTTATGTGAGTTATGCTCCTGCCTTAGTGGTAAGACAACTTGGGGGCATGCAGTTCGTTCCCAGGACTATGGGAATTGCTCAATTCTCTGGTTTGTTCAAAGATCCCATGGCAGAAGAGGTTTTGGAGATCATCAAGCAAGATTGGAAGCATCTAGTATTGGTGGAGATAGAAGGGTTAAGAGATCCAAGTGTGAGCGAAGGATATGTAAAATGGAGAGACTCAGCCACTTCAGCCACCCCTCGCGTAGAAGCTAAATCTCCTCAAGATGTAGCGGAGCCTATTAAGAGAAAAAGGGTGAACATTGAAGATGATTCAGCTGCTTCAGCCATGCCTTGTGTAGAAGTCAAATCTTCTCCAACTGAAGAGGAGCCTATCAAGAGAAAGAGAGTTAGTAATGAAGAAGACTTGAGAAGGCAAGTGGAGAAACTACGAATAGAATTGAGCAAGAGCAGAAAAGACAAAGCAATGTTGGAAGAAATGATGCTAGAACAGGATAAAATGAGAACATTTCTAGATGAGCAAATACAGTCTAGAGATGAGAAAATAACAAAGCTGGAGTTAAAGTTGGTTGAGGAGAAGATTGCTAAGGAAGGAAGTGAGAAGGAGCTTAAAGGGATGAGTTTGGATTGGATGCAAAGTTGCTCTGAACTTCAAGCAATGGAGATGGACTTTAGCGATTGCCAAGAAAGTGCAGAATATTACCAAGAAAAATTTGCACAAGTGCAATTCGAGCTGATGGATAGGATTAGGAAGTATGAGGATTTGAATAAGAAATATATGGAGTTGGAAAGCGAAAAGGGAGGATTCGAGGATGTTAAAGCAGAGTTAGCAGTCAAGAAGAATGAGATAAAAGTCATGAGGATAAAGCTTGACAAAGAACGAAAAGTGAAGTATTTAGATGAAAGCTAGTAGCAATGGAAAGCACAAAGATCAAATCGACGCCAACAACACTGCTTTAAACAGAACCAACATGTTGCTCATAGAAAAAATGACCAAAACAGATGAGCAAATGGACGAAGCTGCTGCACATGCTCGAATGGTCAGAATCAATTCGCGGAATGTGGGGGAGACATCATTCGCTATCGCCGAAGCCTAGCTGAAACCGATGCCTTTCTAGGGAAGATTGAGAACCGGTTTTGCTTTCTTACCTTTGGCAAAGAGTTTAGGGAGGAAAGGGATTAGCATGTTGTATTTCTTTTATTTCTAAATGTATTTTTATCCAAGCGTTAATGAAAAGGGCGTTGACCCATCTTCTTATGCAAAAATCTGTCTCTTGGTGAACATGATTCAAGCAAACGACTCGAAAGGCAGAACTCCTATCAAAGCAATGTGACAAGAGAATGCTTATAATGTGATGGCTGTTATTCGTTCACAAAAAGGCTGCATCCATACCCAATAAAGCATGCATTTTTCAATCATGCATCCATCACAATCATACATTTTCTCATACATCTGCAGATTAAGAAACATAGGTCCCCCTCCTAGAATCCACAACACTCGACAAAGAGCAAGAATGGAAAACGAAGGAAGGTCACAACCAGAATCTCAGTACCAAAGAGAACTTGAAGGAGTTCGGAATGATGTGGCGCACTTAACCAGTATGTTAGAGCAAATATTAAGAGCCAGAGATGGAGAGGGAACATCTACTCAACCTAATGAAGCACCAGCAGCAGCTCAAATTCCTGTCGCACCTATAAACATAGGGGCAAATACACCAACTAAGCAGAGTCCTGCTCGGCCCATCCAAATCCCTATTACAATGGATTTAACAAACGAAGATCCACATGACTTTAAATTCTCTAATCATGAAGGAGATGATAAGTGGACTGCCCTAGAAGAGAGGCTAAGGGCAATTGAAGGAAATGATTTGTTTGACCCAATTAGGGCCGCTGAAGTATGTTTAGTGCCTAACATTGTCATTCCAAAGAAGTTCAGAGTGCCGGAGTTTGTTAAGTATACTGGGATGGAATGCCCGAAGACCCATCTCCGCTCCTACTATAACAAAATGGCAGAGGTTATCCACGACGATAAAATGTTAATATACTTCTTCCAGGATAGCCTGACCGGATCGGCCCTCAGTTGGTATATGAGGTTAGACAATATTAGGATCAAGAAGTGGAGACTTGGCAGACGCTTTCTTAAAGCAATACAAGTTTAATCTAGAGATTGCTCCTGATAGGACCAGTCTGATTAGCATGGAGAAAGGAACTCAAGAGTCCGTGAGGGCTTATGCTCAAAGGTGGCGTGACCAAGCTATCAATGTGCAACCTCCGCTGATAGAGACAGAAATGGTGACTTTGTTTGCCAATACTTTCAGGGCTCCATACTATGAACACCTTATGGGTAGTTCAGCACAACATTTCTATGATGTCGTGCGGATCGCCGAGAGGATTGAACAAGGGATCCAAAGTGGGAGAATTGCAGAACCTCTAGGGAAGAGAGGTTTCATTGGAAAGAAGAAAGAAATTGAGGTGAACAACCTAGAAAGGAGAAGCAAAAACTATCAAATACCTACCCCCCAAGTCACTAGTATTAACTTTTCCAAACCAGCCCAATCAAATAAAATTCCCAGCAAATAACCACAACAATTACCAAAGAAAGGATAAGCAACCATCAGAAGAACAACTACCTCCTTTACCAATAACCTTAAAAGAGTTGTATGCCAAGCTGTTGAGTATTGGGCAGATAGCTCCCCTACCCATACCACCTATGCAGCCACCTTTCCCTGCCTGGTACAACCCCGAGGTAACTTGTGAATACCATGCTGGTCACGCAGGCCATAGCATTGAGTCTTGCTTTGCTTTTAAAAGAAAGGTGTTGCAACTGATCAAAGTGGGATGGGTCACTTTTGAGGATTCGCCTAATCAGAATTCAAACCCTTTACCTAAACATGTTGATGGTAGGGGAGGAGTGAATACCATGGAGATTGGTAGCAAAAAGAGGGTGTTGAAAGTGACCATGGCCAAGCTATACTTGATGTTGGTACAGTCTGGACATTTGGAAGAAACGACTGAGTACTGCACAGGGGAAAGTAACTTTTGCCCTTTCCATAAAAAGGAAGGGCATCACATTGATGAATGCATTGAATTTCATCAAAAAGTTGCAAGAATGCTAACTCTAGGAGAGTTGAGGATTGAGGACGTAAGTGACAATGAAGAGGTAGAGATGATAGAGAAATGTAGAATCCAATCAACAGCTAATGGTCGCTCAAAACTGGTATTAACTAGGCCCTCCTATGCAAGCAAAGTAAACTATGGAGCGATGCCTGGAGATTATGGTTATACCTCGAATATTGAAGCTCCTTTGCCGCTGTTCAACGGAGATAAGTGGGCTAACTCGGAGTGGTCGTTGTTTCACACCTGAAGAACTAGAAAGACAAAGAAAGGCTAAAGGCAAGGAGGTGCTGGACCTCGATAAAGAGTTTGAGGTGAATAAACCTGTGACTGAGGAAGAAACAAATGAGTTCTTGAAACTAATGAAGCATAGTGAGTACAGTATAGTGGATCAGTTGAAGAAGACCCCTGCTAAGATCTCCATCATGTCTTTAATACTCAGCTCGGAGCCACATCGTAATGCTTTGCAAAAAGTACTGAATGAGGCCTATGTGCCCCAAGATATCGAGCAAAAGACTATGGAACATCTAGTAGGGAGGATTCATGCTGCCAATTACTTGTATTTCACGGAAGATGAACTTGACGCTGAAGGAACTGGACATAACAAGCCCTTGTATGTCACGGTCCGATGCAAGGATTGTCTCGTCGGCAAGGTTCTCATTGATAACGGCTCGGCCCTGAATGTGTTACCAAGGCATGTGCTGGATGAAATGCCGATAGATCCCTCACATATGCAACCCAGTGTGATAACGGCGAGAGCGTATGATGGCTCATCAAGGCCAGTTGTAGGGTCAATTGATGTTGAACTAGCTGTGGGTCCACAAGTCTTTCTAGTAACCCTTCAAGTGATGGATATCCACCCTTCCTATAGCATGCTGTTAGGAAGGCCATGGATACATTCTGCGGGAGCTGTCACCTCTTCGCTACATCAATGTTTAAAGTACATTGCCAACGGTGTCCTGGTTACTGTTAAGGCTGAGGAGACTATATCGATGGTAAGAAATGTGGCGGTTCCATTCATTGAAGCAGAAGATTGTAGGGACGGAAACCTTCATGCATTTGAGATTGTGAATACCGAGTGGGTGCCCGAGAACACTGTGTTGAGGAAGCCAGAAATCTCTGAATACTGGTGCAAGAAGGGAGAAGAGAATGGCTAGGATTGAAGGAAGGAAGCCTGTAGAAGAAAACTTAGCCATCCCTCCAATCAGGATTTCATTTCCAAAGGCCGCATATGTGATACAACCTGATGGGGGACATGGAGACCTCTTTCAGAAGCTTTCTTCAATGAACATAAACACTCTTGAGGAAAATCAAGTCAAGGACATTGCTGAGAAAATCGAATCCGAAAGGAGGATTGAAGAACTGCCACAATTGACCATCCACACTTTGGAAGAAGTCACCGTCAAGACTTTTGTTTGAAAGCTAGCCGAAGGGGAGAAGTTCCAGAATTGGGAGACCCAAGAAGCTTCATTGGTTTTTAAAATGTAATCAACAATGATTGTTGGATTATATTTTTATCTATATTGTTTGCCTTTTCTGTTTTTATTCATTGACAATCAAGGCTCAAGATATCAATTGGATCTTATTTTGTTGTGAGCCAATCTTTTATTTTTAATGAGATCATGCATTTTCAAAATTCATCTTGATGTCTTACTATGCATTTACACATCACTTTCCGCTTTCAGGAACTCTAAAAGCGGATCCTCCACAACAACACCTGCACTTTACATTGAGAATGAATGGCTAAAATTTAAAGAATACATAGTGGCTGTAGAACATGAGGAATGGGAGGAGGAAAACATATGGGAATTCACAAAATTAATAGAACAACACGAACAGGCTTGGAGGCCCGCTAAAGAGGAACTTGAAACCATAAATGTAGGCAATGAAGAAATCAAACGAGAGCTGAAGATAGGGACTTTGATCACCCCTGCAGCAAAGGAAGAGTTGATTGCACTGCTCAAAGATTATGTGGATGTCTTTGCCTGGTCCTACGAGGATATGCCTGGTTTGGACACGGACATTGTAGTACATAGAATACCACTGATGGAAGGATGCAAGCCGATTAAGCAGAAGTTAAGGAGAACTCATCCGGAGGTCTTAATCAAAGTAAAGGCAGAAATTGAGAAACAATGGGACGCTGGTTTTTTAGAAGTAGTGAAGTATCCACAATGGGTGTCAAACATAGTGGTGGTACCCAAAAAGGAAGGAAAAATCAGAGTTTGCGTGGACTTTAGGGACTTAAACCGGGCTAGCCCTAAAGATAATTTCCCTTTACCACACATAGATATGTTAGTTGATAATGCAGCACGCAGCTCCACATATTCCTTCATGGATGGGTTTTCAGGCTACAATCAGATAAGAATGGCGCCAGGGGATAGGGAGAAGACAACCTTTGTAACACCATGGGGAACCTTTTGCTACAAAGTCATGCCATTTGGTTTAAAGAATGCTGGGGCCACTTACCAAAGGGCTATGGTGACTTTGTTTCACGACATGATGCACAAAGAGATTGAAGTATACGTGGATGACATGGTTGCTAAATCTAAAGAGGGAGAGAATCATGTCCAAGTATTGAAGAAATTATTTGAAAGATTAAGGAAATATAAGTTGAGGCTTAACCCAGCAAAGTGTTCATTCGGGGTGAAATCCGGTAAGCTGTTGGGGTTTATGGTGAGTGACAAAGGGATAGAAGTGGATCCTGAAAAAGTAAAAGCTATTCAATCTATGCCACCCCCCAAGACTGAGAAGGAGGTGAGAGGTTTCTTAGGAAGGTTGAATTACATCGCTCGGTTTATATCCCATTTAACCGCGACTTGTGACCCGATCTTTCGTTTGTTGAGGAAGAAGAACCCTGGAATATGGAATGAAGAGTGTGATAAAGCTTTTGAGAAAATCAAGCAATACTTGCTAAATCCACCTCTTCTTGTTCCTCCGGTACCAGAAAGGCCATTGATTTTATACCTAACAGTAACCGTAACAACAATGGGATGTGTGCTTGGGCAAAATGATAAAATCGGAAGGAAGGAAAGGGCCATTTATTACCTAAGCAAGAAGTTCACGGAATATGAGTCTAGGTATACTGTGATTGAGAAGCTGTGTTGCGCACTAGCATGGGCTACTAAGAGATTACGTCAGTATATGTTGTATCACACTACATGGTTAATTTCCAAGTTAGACCCATTAAGGTACATTTGTGAAAAGCCTTATTATCTAGCCGAATTGCAAGGTGGCAAGTTCTTTTGGCTGAGTATGACATAGTATATATGACAAGGAAAGCCGTGAAAGGGAGCGTTATTGCTGATCACCTGGCTAACCATGCTATGGAAGATTATGAGCCGTTAAACTTTGACTTTCCCGATGAAGATGTGTTTGCAATCGAGGAAGAGAAATTAGATTGGTGGGTTATGTACTTTGATGGTGCTGTAAATGTATGTGGTAACGGAGCGGGTGCAGTGATAATCTCTCCTGATAAGAAGCAGTATCCAGTTTCAGTTAAGCTACAGTTCGGTTGCACCAACAACACGGCTGAGTATGAAGCTTGCATTCTTGGTTTAGAGGCTGCATTAGAGATGAACATCAAAAAGATAGATGTGTATGGAGACTCAATGCTGATTATTTGCCAAGTAAAAGGAGAGTGGCAAACCAAAGAAGAGAAGTTAAGGCCTTACCAAGAATACCTGGCTAAGCTGGCTAAAGAATTTGAGGAAATAGAGTTCACCCATCTGGGAAGGGAAGGGAACCAGTTTGCAGATGCTTTGGCCACACTAGCCTCTATGGCCAAGATAGACTTTGGGCACAAGGTACAACCAGTACACATCAATATCAGAAATAACCCCGCTCATTGCTGCTCAGTCGAAAGAGAAGTGGATGGAAACCCGTGGTACTATGATATCAAGAATTTCATCCAAAACCAGGCATATCCCATGGAGGCATCCAAAATCGACAAGAAGACCTTGAGAAGGTTGGCAATGGATTTTTATCTTGATGGGGAGATTTTGTATAAGAAATCATCTGACGGGACTTTGTTGAGATGTTTGGATGAATTTGAGGCAAAAAGCACGGTACGAGAAGTCCATGAAGGGATTTGCTCAACTCATACTAGTGGACATGTGATGGCTAGGAAGATACAAAGAGCCGGTTACTTTTGGATGACATTAGAGAAGGATTGTATCGATTATGTCCGGAAATGTCATAAGTGCCAAGTATACAGTGACAAAATCAATGCTCCTCCGGCTCCTCTATTTAATTTAACATCTCCATAGCCTTTTGCGATGTGGGGAATTGATGTGATTGGACCGGTAAACCCAAAAGCCAGCAATGGTCATAGGTTTATTCTCGTGGCTATCGACTACTTCACAAAATGGGTAGAAGCTGGGTCATTTGCTCATGTGACGTAAAAAGTGGTGAAGAAATTTATTGAGAGAGATTTGATATGTCGGTATGGTCCACCAGAAAAGATTATAACTGATAATGCCCAGAATTTCAACGGCAAGATGATAGCAGAGCTCTGCACTAAATGGAAAATCAAGCATTCCAATTCTTCGCCGTACAAACCAAAGATGAATGGTGCGGTAGAAGCTGCTAATAAAAATGTCAAAAAGATTATTCAGAAGATGGTAGTCACCTATAGGGATTGGCATGAGATGTTGCCATTTGCCCTTCATGCATATCGCACCGCAGTTCGAACCTCAACAAGAGCCACCCCGTACATGTTGGTGTATGGAATGGAGGCGGTGATGCCTTTAGAAGTGGAAATCCCATCATTGAGAGTGTTGTTAGACTCTGAGTTGGAGGAGGTAGAATGGGCAAAGGTTAGATATGAACAGTTGAATCTGATCAGTGAAAAGAGGATAACAGCAATCTGTCATCATCAACTCTACCAAAGAAGGATGGCTAAATCATATGACAAGAAGGTTTGACCTCGAGGATTCTACGAAGGAGATCTTGTACTAAAGAAAATATTACCTTTACCTGGAGAAGATCATAGTAAATGGGCACCTAACTATGAGGGGCCTTACGTGGTGAAGAAAGCATTCTCAGGAGGAGCTTTGTTACTGTCTAGAATGGATGGAGAGGATCTAGTTAGGCCTGTGAATTCTGACTCTGTAAAGAAATACTACGCTTGATGTATTTCGTAATTTCCCAGTCAATAAAATAAATTTCGGCCATGAATTCTCTTTGTAAAGAGTCTTTTTATATATATATATATATATAAAACATATGATCTCATAGGATTTGAAATCTTTTGCTTAAAAGAACTTTTTATAGCATGACTAAGGAGATGACTCCATCAATTGGAGAGAACCAAATCAAAGCTGTTTGACATATAGTTGTACATCACACTGGGGGCAAAAGGTGCACGAAGTGCACATAAGGGTCCATAGTGAACCTGAGCCCAAAATGGGTATCATAATAAAAACTTCTAAAGATTTGCTAATTGCATTAAAAGTTTCAGTTTTCATGAACAAAATCAATTTTTTTTCCTTTAGCACAAAACTCAATGGAGCAAGAAAGGGCCCCATAAAGGAACCAGAGATCTCTTCACTAAAAGGATATGAAGGATATTTCGGTTCATGAAAAAGATTGAAACAAGAGCGAAGAGGTTTACGACGAAAGGGGGACCTATGTTTCCAAGATAGGTAACAAAAACATACATGCATATTAACCATAATATATTGCTTTCAACATTTTTCAGATCGGGGTTTCATCACCATTTCTCAGGTAGTACCTTTTCTAACCCTACCTTTTTTTTCGAGTGCGCTGTATGAGCCCTCACTTCTTGGGTAGTGCGTTTCCTAACCCTACCTCTTTTCGAGTGCGCTGTTTGAGCCCTCACTTCTTGGGTAGTGCGTTTTCTAACCCTACCTCATTTCAAGTACGCCTTTGAGCCCTCACTTCTTAGGTAGTGTGTTTTTCTAACCCTACCTCCTTTCAAGTGCGCCTTTGAGCCATTGTCAACATTTTTCTGGGTAGGTCACCCGTTACAATGTGACCAATTCTCCATGTTTTTATTTGGGTAGGTCACCCATTACAATCAGACCATTCTTTCCCCTGGGTAGGTCACCCAAAAAATGAGACCACTCTTTTTTTTTTTTCCTTGGGTAGGTCACCCATCACAATGAGACCATATTTTTTCTGGGTAGGTCACCCATAAGAATGAGACCATTCTCCATTTTTTTTTTACCTGGGTAGGTCACCCATAATAATGAGGCCATTCTTCCCCCTGGGTAGGTCACCCAAAGAATGAGACAACTCTTTCCCTTTTCCACTCGGGCAGGTCATCCATCATAAAGAGACCACACACATATTTTTGTATTGGTTATGAGTAAAGGAATCGCCAGATGGGATTCCAGGTTAAAGGAGATCACTAGATGGGATCTTGGATGGATTTCCATGTTGATCAAACTAAAGTAAGAATTCAAAGGATCGCTGGATAAGGATCTCGAGATGACTAAGTTTTGATCATAGTTTTTGGGCTAAGGAGGATTGTTATAAAAGACAAAGTTTCAAATCGATTAAGCTTCGACCAGATCAGTTTCGGGAGTTCTGTTTTGGGTTTATCTTTATAACACTTACTGCGCAAAACCCATGCTCCGTAAGTATTATAAAGAGGGGGCATCTGTTGTAACCTATTTTTGGGTCCCCATGAAAAATAAAATAAATAGCCAAAAGAGTTTAGAAAAATAACAGGAGGTAGAAGCGCTCGGAAAACAGTCAGAAAATTGGTCAAGGAATTTAAAAATGCAAAGGCAGATTTTTTTGACAGTATATTCTTGAAGGATGAAAGCCCTATTGAGAAGGAAAATTTGAATTTTGAGGAGAAAAGCCCAAATTTGGATGTTTATGGACTTAATTGGATTTTTATTTGAATTTATAGAGGATTTGATTGCAAGGAAAATTAATTTTTAAGTCAATTTGGGCTTTAATTAGAAGAAATTTAAGTTCTGGGGCCAAAATATATTTTTTAGGAATTTATTAGGTCAAATCAGGGGCTTAATTGCATAAATATTGAAGTTTATTGGCCAATTAGGGACTTAATTGTGAAAATCCGAAACCAGGGACCAATTTGGAGAAGGCGCAAAGATAGAGGGGGCTGTTTGGAATTGATTCAGGGGCTTAATTGAAGAAATTGGAAGTTTTATCGATCAATTAGGGGCTTAATTGTGAAAATCAGAGGCCAAGGACCAAAGTGAAAAACGCGGCCAACTATAGGGGTAGGGACCGAATTTGGCAGGGACGCAATTGAATTTTATTATTGATTGAAGGACTCGATTAAAGGACTTAATAGAACAAATGATAAATTAAGGACTGATTCAAAAAATGTTCTGGCGCCTTTATTTTAAAATGAAACGGCGCGTTTTATCCAAAACGACGCCGTTTCATGCATAAAAAAAAAAAAAAAAGAGACCGAACGGTGCTGTTTTGAACGGCACTGTTCACTTTCTTCTTCCCCCGAACATTATAGCGGGGAAGAAGGAAAAGTTTGTATTTTCTATGTTTTGCAGGTCCCTCTTGCCACCAACCGACCGAGGCCCCACGCCGGTGGCCCACCGACAGAAGACGCTGGCCGACCACCCGCCGCACTGCCGAAGCCGAGGGAGGCCCGTTGGACAGCCGCTCCTCGACCCGCTCCTCGACCCGCTTCTTGGCTCCACGGTGAAGCCACGCCCGCTGGTTCTATAAATAGAGAACCGAAAGAGAGAACAAAGGAGGACGAAAAAAAACAGAAGGGGAACCCGAAGAGAACAAAAAACGAAGAGAGAGAGAAGGAGAGAGAAACCACCAAACTTAAGAAACAGCCACTGAAAACCCAAAACTAAGAAGCTTGGGAAAATTTGAAGCCGATAGGAATCTCAAGAAACCGAAACAGAAGCAACAAACCGGGTGAACAACGACGAACCGTGGGAAAAAGCTGTAGCGCTGCTTGACTCGCTGTCCGTAAGCCACGACACTGCCACCGCCTCCACCGCAGCACCGCCAGCAAGCCACCGTCTCCACCGCACCAGGTACGCTTCCTTTCCCCCCCTGCATTTTTTTTTAAACCTGCATCAGTTTTGCCTCCTGCATGCAGAATCGTTCTGCATGCAGGAGGCGGCCGGCCTAGCCCACTTAATATATATATTTATATATTTATTATATTATTATATTATTATATTATATTATATTATGCATGTATATATATTTAAAAAAAAAATCCGAAAAGTTTTTTTTTTTTTAAAAAAATATATTGTTGTTTCCTTTTCATATATATATATATATATATATATTTTATATATACATTGGTTTGTATTTTTATATTGTGGAGATACAAACTCAGTGTTTAAAATACCCGGTTTTCGTCAAAACATCCAGAGTTTCAAAGATAAAAATGTCTGTTTGCTTTCAAAAATTCTAAAAAATATCCTTAAGAATATTGTGGATTTTCCTGCAGATTTTGTTTATGATTTTTTACATTGGTTTATATTTTTATACCGTGGAAATACAAATTCAGTGTTTAAAATACCCGTTTTCGTAAAAAAAAAAAAACAATATTTACAAAAAAAAAATGTTTTCTTGCGTGTTGCATACGGCCAATACTCTAACATGTTTTGAATGTTCTTTTTATAAAAAAAATATATTGGAAGCTTCGAAAGTGTGTTTTCGCATAGATTTCTTAAACACAAATTATTTTCTTGCATTTTTGGATTTTACAACATGTTTGTAAAACTCCAAAGGGTATTGGCCAATATTCCAAAAACTATAAAAATCTTATTTTGGGGGGAGAAAATTTATTTATTATTCACCGCTAATGTTTGGATAAAGAAATCCTTAAAAGGATGAATATCCAAAATATTATTGGGAGTAATAAATCCGTACACATTCTTGAAAGAAGCCTTGATTATAATCGAGGACATTTCAAAATTTTAATTTTTTTTATTATTCCACGATTTATGAGTCGTAAACTCTTGAAATACTAAGGGAAAAATGAGCTTTCAAAGCACATGGAATCTCCTTAGATTTCTATCCAAAATCAATTGACGGGACTAGAAAATACCAACACCATAGCAATTATAGAGCAAACCAAACACCAAGCAGCTTACCTTAGGTAGGGCGTACTAGGGGTGCTAATACCTTCCCTTTACGCAACCAGTCCCTTGCCTTAGAATCTCTGAAAGACTAGTTAGAGTTCCTAATGACCAAAATACTAGGTAGCGACTCCAAAGAACCAAATCAGCAAAACATAACAAAACGAAAGTCGCCAGTCGAATGTCGCAAAACAAAATTTTTTATTTTCGTTTTTTTTTTTGGGTGCGACAACAGCTAGTGCCAATTAATTCATCATTGTATTCTTTTCAACAATATAGATAAGCCAAAACTAATTTTATAGGGATCAATCACAATTCAAAACAACCGGAGTGAAAAGATATAATTTGGATGTCAACAATGAAGTAAAAGATAATTCTATGGGTTATTTAAACAAGTTGAGAGATTTGAAAATCAATCATACGAGACAATACATTAGTACGTAGACATAGATGCAATTAAAGTGCTCATTAATAACTGATCCTGTTGAGCTTAGTATAATTGATTCAAGTTTAGTATGGTAGTGAATATATTTTTTACGGTAAAAATGGTTGATGAGAATGATGTTGATCTATCAGTAAGACTATACAAGCCTTGTTGAATAAGAAAAATGCTTGATTTGAGCCTTTTAGAACAAATAGTTTCAATTTTTTAATTTCATAGGGATATAAAGATGAGCATTTTAAAATAATAATAATAATAATAATGTGAATGCTGCTATAATCTACTAGTCGATTGGAGGGAATACCATTCTTTATTGCAAAAAATTACAATAGAGTTTATCAGGAGAAGTTATGGATGTTATTAAGAAAAGACTTTGATATTATATAAGATAAAGAAATGGAAAGAAGAAGGAGAATTTGGCAAAAAATATTTTGCCCCTTTACCATGAGTCTTTGTATTAGATTCATTGTTTTTTTGATACTATAAAAAAAATACAATTTTTTTATATGTCAAACTAGAATAATATATATATATATATATATATATATATATAGAGAGAGAGAGAGAGAACAAGAAAAATATACCTTTTTTTATGATTAGGAAATCTCATAAGCCACCTTATCAGTATTAGACTTTAATATTTCAAAAATATTATGATTTTTAGCAATGTTATGATTAATTGTTTTTTTTTATAACAAAGGTAAAGAGAATAATTTGTTTTGTATCAGTTTAATAAAACATTCACCAAGAAGCATTAATTAAGATGAGGCTCTAAAGTACCTATACTTGATTAGAGAATATCCATGCACATTATTGGTCACTGAACATCAACTAAGATATCAAGCATGAAGAAAACAGCCCAGCATATAGTCAAAGGCAAGGTTGTCAATTCCATTCCGTTCCGCCCGAAATGGCCGAAACATTCCATATCAATTCAAAAAACGGAACAAAACGGAACAAATTTCATCTCATTTTAAATCTCGGTCCGTTTCGGATTTTTCGGCTAAATTCCGCCCGAAACGTTCCGGTTTCATTCCACATGTTCCGTTTCGCTTTTGAAAAGCCAATGAATCAAATTGAACCTTGCTCAATTTCATTAATTAAACCACCCGATTATAAAAAGCTCTTTTTCATTACTATTTTCAATAGCAATGATATTAATAATAATATTGATAATTATTATTACTATTTTCATTAACATGATATTAATTTTTTAAAATTAGATTTATCACTAATATATATGGTTTATATTCATGTTGTTTTTTTTCATGTTTATACTTTGTAGGAATTTAAGCAAAACAAGGGATGCTTTAGATTCCATTAGCCACTTGATAACATTGACCTAACTTTATATTTAAATATTTTTGTTAAAATATTTTACTTTCATAATATTTTGATATTTTGTTAGTTGAATTACTTTAAGTTAAAGATCTATTTAATCTTGACTATTTAGAAATATTTTAAATTTTAAAATTATATTTGTTTGGCATTTGTGTTTGTATTGCATAGTTTATAATTAATTTATTTTGAATTTGAATTATGTTTGTTGAATATATATATATATATATGAACAGTACAACCCCGAAAACGGCACGCCGAAACACTCCGAAACTGAAACATTCCATTCCAATTGAAAAAACGAAACACCTACCGAAACGGAATTGACAACCTTGGTCGAAGGATACCTAACTATGCATGTATTCGTAGAATTAATAAAAATATATATACATAAGTTGACCTGAACACAACAGAGATACTTGCATGTTTACTGTTCATCAATTTCAAATGTGAGGCCTCAATAGTGTTGAAGAATTATAAATCTTCCTTAGAGTAATGGACCTAGCTAGGGCACGAGTTAATGATTGCATCTTAAACTGTGTTTAGGCACTGTTGATCCAAGTTTATCCTCTTACCAGCAGGAGCACCCCCTACCAGCTCTCACTACAGAGGGTCTTATTGATGATAATATATATATAATGCAGTGTCAATGAAGAGATTCTATGGTTGAGAGAAAGACAAACAGAAGCATGGTTTCTTCCTCCCAAAGATCCGACTCCATTTGATGTTAACATATATATATATATGAGACTCAGTGCTTTTTGAATTTGATAGTTTTCTTGTTGTTATTTCTGACTGGTTCCGGTTCTTGACCTCCCTTTTCTTCTCCTGCTTATAGAAAATCCATGGAAAAATATTAAAATAGGAAACCGAGGTCAATGATTGCTTCTTCTTCAAAATGTCTTGAATTTTCTATTGCGTGTCCTTTGGTTCTTCTTCCTTTCATCTCAAAACATTGCATTCTCCCTCTTTATTCTTTATTATAAAGAGAGAGAAAAAGCTAGCCAACTTGTAACGTAATAGGGTTCAGTATTAAATTATTTGTATGATTAGTTTTAAGACAACGAGGGCTGCCGGTGTTGTGATCAGGAAAATCATTGGACTTCATTATTTTTTTTGTTTTCTTGGAAGAAGGATCCCTGTAATTTTGTTGGGTCTCTGCTTTTGTTAAGTAATATTATTTATAAATTTCTCAGCTCTTTATGTGCCTCTTTTTTTCTTCTCGATCTTGTCAAGATAAACTGATATAAATATATGTAATGTGTTGGATGATTTATATATTTTGGGGCATTTCGACTTTCAAGCTCTCAATTCTTATTTATTAATAACTACATAATACTATTAATTGGCGTGGTTACCTTTGTTTGACTTTTACCAAATAACAAGTTAAAAATTTAAGCTTACGTTTGCTTACTATGACTTTTTTTAAATAGAATAAAAAAGATGTTTACGGATTGAAAATAAATTTTAAAAATAAAAAAATTACGTGTTTTCTACAAATTTTTTTTTCAATTTCCTAGAAAGCATAAAGCATCATACAGTTGTTTTTAAAATTCTTCACTGTAAAAAAACAAAGGTGTTGATTAGTTTATCTTTTTTTTTTTTTATCAGGTAGTGTACTTTAGAAAACAATTCTCTGATTTTCATCTTCACTACTCTTCATCTTTATTCAAAAATATTTTTTCGAAGATATTTTTGTTTTTTTATACAAGGTATTGTACATTAGAAGATAGAGAGGTTATTCTTCATTGCATTAGTGTAGAATGACTTCCAATGAACACGGACTCTTTTTACTCCTTGAAGCCGTATATTAACCCTCCCCTTGAAGCATGCTACTCTCACTTCTTGTCCTTGAGACTCCTAGATAACTCCTACAAGAAATTCCTCTTTTTTTTTTTTTGTGTGTGAGAATTCTAAGGGAACATGATCAATTTTCAGGATATTTCATGAGATATTAATTTCTTTACCATCTATGTTTAGCAATATCTACTTAAAACCTTATAGAACAAGCAAGCTAAATCAAATTTAGCAGCAATCATATATCAACTTAATTTTAGCAACATGAGATTGAATGGAATGCCATTATACCTTATGCTATGTACGGTACTGTTGCATACCAATTAATATTGTCGTTAATGGTCTATATAAATACCAATAAAATAATTAAAAATTCTTTCGACAGATAGAGTAAGAGCAATTGTTTGAAATGATATGACAAATTACAAGTTTTCAGTTTATCTAGCTAGAAGTTTTAAGAAAAATATGATAAATTACAACTTCTGCTAAGTGTGTGCAATTATTCCCTCAACTTCATTCCCTTTAATTTTCGGACACATGCATATGGTTTAGGTTTGAATCGAACCCGCAACCTCATACTTAGGAGCTACAGTTTTGCTACCAATCCTAACCAATAAAGGTTGTCTGGTAACTATCAGTGCTCTTCTTTATTTAGTTTGGCCAAAACACTATACGCAGAGAAAGTGACATAATTATAAGAGATTATCTGAGTTCAAGTTGTCGTTAGAACAAGTGACAGAATAACACGATAAGAAATGCTTGGATTTAATTCTTCTCTCACTTAATGAATATTTGAAGGTATAGTAGTAATTGTTTTTTAAAATATTTTTCATTTAAAAATATATTAAAATAATATTTTATAATAACTAGAAATATTTATTTATAATAATACTGATGGAACAATTAACCATACACAATTTTACTGCCTAATTAACAAGAACATTAATATTACAATTAAGGTGGATAGTATTGGAACATTTCGAGGATATGTCGGAGACAAATTAACAGGATGGAGGTTTCTTCTAATACTTACATGTAGCATAATCTGTTCAAATAATAAAGTAATCAACCTGGAAAAAAGCACTGTAATATAAAATTCTAAAGTTGAAGAAATTTGAGTTGTACTTTGTCTTGTTGCATGTATAGTTAAATATCGATGAACGAACTAATCAAAAGGAAGAGAGAGAGTGAGAGAAACCTATCAAGAAGAAGAAGAAAAAAAAACCTAGAGAAAAGAGAAATGGGGGGTTGAATTTGTGAGAGGAGAGGAGGGTGAGGAGACTTTTTGTCCTGTAAAGCACATCATCACCCACTATTCCCACCTATAAACCTCGGGTCATCCTTCCCCAATTTTCCCAACAATCTCAGACAGCCTTCAAAGAGTTTCTTGCTTCGAGAAAGAGAACAAGAAGAAAGCATAGCTAGAGAGATGGGTCGAGCTCCTTGTTGTGATAAGAACAATGTGAAAAGGGGACCATGGTCACCAGAAGAGGATGATAAGCTTAAGGCTTATATTGACCGTTTTGGTACTGGAGGCAACTGGATTGCACTTCCTCAAAAAATTGGTACATATCTATCTCTATATTTTTCTGAAATATGTTCTTTCATGACCTGCTCTCTTTGATTCTTGTGGATTAGAATTATTTGTTTGACCAGTTGATGGGTTTGATTATAGGGCTTAAGAGATGCGGAAAGAGTTGCAGACTGAGATGGTTGAATTACTTGAGGCCTAACATCAAGCACGGTGGATTCTCTGAAGAAGAAGACAACATCATCTGCAACCTCTACATAAGTATTGGCAGCAGGTAATCTCTCTCTCTCTCTCTCTCTTTTCCCACGGAACTGAACATGCACTACTTTGTCCTTCTTTTCTTTGTTCATGATGCTTGTGCTTAAGATATTGATTCTCATCTTATAAATTCGTATCTTAGTAGTAGAGTTTATTCTTTTGTTTTGATTCCTCTTCGGTTTTTTATTTCTTGGGAGGGACAAATGATATATTTAAATTCCATGTACAATTAGGTGGTCCGTAATTGCTGCACAATTACCAGGAAGAACAGATAACGATATCAAGAACTATTGGAACACAAGACTAAAAAAAAAGCTCCTAGGAAGACGCAAACAATCTAGCATCAATCGGATATCATCCACGAATCCAGATGCCAACGGGGTAGAAGAGAGCTCATCTTCACAGGCCTTAAGTAACGCAGCAGTTGAAAGGCTCCAGCTGCATATGCAGCTTCAAAGCCTTCAAAACCCTATCTCTTTCTACAACAATCCTGTACTGTGGCCCAAGTTGCATCCTTTCCAAGAGAAGATGCTCCTTCAATCCCTGAAAGAAAGCTTTAGCCCTCTTATGCAATATGCTTTCCCTAGTCCTCAACAAGGGGATGAACAAAAGGTTGATATGTATGGGCAGCTAGTTGATTCTGACACGCGTCAACAAGGTCATCCAAAATTCAGCAACTCAAGCGTAGTTGGCTTGGAGAATTCCTTGAATGGTATAACATCCTCAGGCAGTTATATTCCCTTCACCAGTGGTGACCATGCAATGGACTTGACTATTGTTTCAAGAGCAGGCGTGGTAGAGCCAGCTGATGCAGCAGCCCAGCCTGTTCCGAATTTCCAATCTGAGCTCGAAAACTTTCTCAACAGCAAAACATCTGGTTTTACCTCACAGGAGGATAAGATTGGTGAATTTGGTTGTTTCAAAGAAATGAATCGTTATGGGGAAGGCATGAATTGGTGGTCTAATGACTTTGAGACAAAGGCCTTCTTGAATTCTTGGGATTCCGCTTCCGTTCTTCAGTCTGAAGGGATGTTTCATGATTATGAATTAGGCTACAATATGTAATCACCAATAACAAGAAATATTAGGGAGTGGTCTAAACTTAATTACCTATTTGCAATGGTAATAAGATGGGGAGGAAAGAGAGAAGTCTATCCGCTGCGGGTTTTGTAAATTGAGTGAATAATAATGTTAATTTCATTCTCATTATATTGCCAAATTAAAGTTTTTTTTTTATATATATATTGTTGAGTTTGTATGTGAGCACAAATTAAAAAAAAACTCATATACTTGATCCATAGTAAAGCCTAAAATTATCAAGTTTTAGGTAAGATTTATTTGTGAGAGCTTTTTATTCCTAACACTTTGGTAGCCAGAAAAAGGTGAGTTTTTTGATTTTTTTGAGAGAGCAATTTTATGTGACATTTTATAATCTTTTACTTTCTCTTAATAATTTTTTTTTATTGTCTTGCCTGTTGAGTAAGCCTAAATTTATGGAACCATGTAAATTATATGTGGCTCTTATGTGATTGATTGTGCTTGTCCTTCTTATATTTCTTTAGTTGTCAATTGGTTTAAGATGTTAGAGTTGTTTTCATTACAAACTGGTATCAAAGCTTGCTTTGTTATTAGTTAGCTTTTGCAATGGCGACAAAAGTAACATCGATGGTAAAGTTTGGTGTAGAGAAACTTAATGTAGTAACGACTTTAATCTACAATGTATTAAGATGTGTGTCTTGCTAGTTCAACAAGGTTTATTTTATAAACTAAAAGGTGTAGGTAGTTTGCCTGAGCGGATGGATGAAGAGAATAAATGAGATTTGATGAAACAAGCATATAGTGCTATTCAGCTTTGTTTGTTTGATGAGGTTCTAAGAAAGGTTGTTGAGGAGACTACAACTGCTAGATTGTGGAAAAATTTGGAAACTCTATGCATGACCAAATCCCTAACGAATCAATTGTATATGAAGTATTGGTTCCATACTTTTTGAAAGAAAAAAGATATGACCATTAAATACCATCCTGATGAATTCAATTGAGTAATTTTAGATTTGTAAAATATTGCTGTTAAGGTTGGATTTAAGGATAAGGCTTTGATTTTATTGTGTTTTTTACCTCCATCTTATAATCTTTTTGTTGATAATTTCTTATATGAAAATAATAGTTTTAATTCAAAAGTTGTCAAAGCTTCTTTAAACTCTAAGGAGTTGAAAAAGTGAGTGTCAAAGAGTCATAATGATGATCATGTAGAGAGGGCTTGATTATAAGGGGTAAAACAAATAATATAGGTTTAAGTAGTGGAGGAAAATCTAGATCAAAATCAAAGTCTAGGAAAATTAAATGCTATGAATGTCATGAAGTAGGGAACTTTAGGAAAGATTTTCCTAAATGGAAAGATAAAAAGGAAAAAAGAGGAAATGTTTGATACTGCAAAAGTTGTCAGTGAAAGGGAAATCTCTAATGACATTGAAATATTATGGTTGTGTTTATTGGTAGCTTAAGTGATGAGTGAATTCTTTATTTGGGTTGTACATTTCATATTTATCCTAATAAAATATAGTTTTACGCTTATAAAGTCATTAATGATACTTTTTTTTATTAAGATACAATGAATGACTTTTTGTTGTTGGTTTGGGTACAATTAAAATTAGGATATGTAAGGACATTGTTAGGATACTAGATCTTCAATATGTTCTAGAGAAAAAAAAGAATTTAGGTTTTTTTAGTCTTCTTGATTCCCAATGTTATAGTTATTATAATAAAGGTGGAGTTCTAAAGATTTATAAGGGTGCTCTTATCATGATGAAATGAAGCTAGTTAATGACTTATACCATCTTTAAGGTTCAACAATTATGATTTAGCTAGTGTATCATTTGTGGTTGATTTAGATAGTGCTTTCACTTAGTTACGACACATGTTGTTGAGACATGTAAATGAAAGAGGAATGATAGAGCCAAGAAAATAAGATTTGTTGTATGGTCAGAAAATAAGTAAATTAGATTTATATAAGCATTATATTGATGGTAAAAGGTGCAGGGTGAAATTAGTGTGACTATTCATCATACTAAGGGTATAATCAGGGAGAGCTAGGATTATTTGATAGGGGGGCCAAAATAATATATAAATATATAAATTTTTTTCAATTTATTATACATGAATTGTAAAAGAAAAAAAACTGCATAATTTAGTTTTATTCAAAGAAGTAACTATAAACATATGACAATCTTTATATAAGATAAAAGGTTTAAAACAATACCAAATTGAGTCAAAGCTATGAAGTTAATTTCATCTTCATAATGTATTCATCACTTTAATTTTGTTGGTCTTTGTACCTATCAAATATAAACATACAAAATATATAAGAAACATTAGCTAAAGCGATGCATTATTTATGTTTGATAAAACTTTGAAATAAAGTAAAAAATAATAAAGAATGATTCTTACATATTTATTTTAATTGTGCTCATCGTTCTTTCATAGAGTAGAAATCATCAATTATCATATCACTTGTGAATCTTTCGGCAATTTCTTTTTCTATATAGACAATCAAATAATTTGCAAGAAAATCATCCTCCATCCGATTGCGAAGTCTTATTTTAACAATCTTCATCGCTGAAAAAGCTCGTTCAGTAGTTGCTGTTGAAACAGGAATAGTCAAAATAAGTCGAATCAACCTGTCAACGAGTGGATAAATTGTTGATTTTTCTGTTTCAACCAATCCTTGACATAATTCAGCAATCGATGATATATTCCTTAACTTTGGATGATTGGGTACATCAAGCTCATAATGCTGCAACTGAAATATCAAATGAGTGTTTTCTTGGTCAGAAAAGTCTTCAGGATAGAACTTGTCAACAAGTAAGCATATATCTTCAACACTGAATAATTTATAGTTATTTTTAGGATCTAAAGTTGTGCTCAACTTAAGAAGCTCGATCGCCTGCTCATTGAATCTATTATTTAGCTCTTGCAACTGTTGATCAATGATAGCTGTAAATATATCAACTCGATAGTGATGCTCAACTGTTATTGATTTTGTTTTACGGTGAGATCGTCCCACACTAGAAAAACAAGCATCCATATCAGGAACTTCAATGTCTTGATGCTTACAAAATGATGTCACTTCTTCTAAAAGAGTTTCCCAGCCATCATCTCTTAACTTCTGAATTAAAGTCTTTGTGGTAGTCACCAAATGCATAGCATTTAAAATGTCTTGAGATTTCTGTTGCAAAGCTTGGCAAAGCACATCAGTAATTCCCATAACATTTTTCATTATATGCAAGATGAATGCAAAATCAAATGACATTAGCAACTTAAATGAAAAGGCCGCATCACCACGTTGAGAATAAGTAGATCCATCTAAAGCGATGTTTTCAAGAACCAAGCAAGTTGCCCCATACATTTTTATCAAACTGCAAATTGATTTGAAGTGCGAACTCCATCTGCTATCTCCAGGTCGTTGCAAACCACCTACTTGATTAACTCCTTTACTCGTTTCAATCTCACCAATATCAACTAAATGTTCAATTGTAGCTGTTTGAAAAGCCCGTAATTCATCATTACGCTTGCAAGAAGCATTAACAATGTTAATAATAAAAATCAAGTTCTGAAAGAAAGTGTGAACATCAGATATTTCTCTAGCTACAGCAATAAAAACCAATTGTAATTGATGAGCTAAGTAATGTACATAATATGCATAAGGGCAATCATTAATGAATAAAGCTTGCAATCCATTCCACTCTCCACGCATATTACTAGCACCATCATACCCTTGGCCCCTAATATTTTGAACATCAAGATTGTGATGAGATAAAACAATGGAAATCTCTTTCTTAAGAGTTGAAGTAGTTGTATCTTTGACATAAACTATATCCAAAAATCATTCTTGTATAAATCCACTTCTATCAACAAACCTTATAACAAGGGCCATTTTCTCTCTTCTGGATTCATCTCAAGCTTCATCAACAATTAAACAAAATCTTGCATCACCAATCTCATGACGAATTGAAGACTGAACATTTCTAGCAAAGACATGTAAAATTTCTTTTTGAATTTGATGCGAGGTGTATTTAGCATTTTATGGAGCATTATCCAAAACAAAAGCACCTACTTTTTCATTGTATGATGCTAAAAGTTCCAACATTTCAAGAAAATTACCTCGGTTTTTTGATTCTGGACGTTCATCATGTCCTCTAAAAGCACATGCTTGAAATGTGAGCCAACAAACAATATCTATTGAAGCTTTAATACGCAATCGATTATTTAGAATTTCTTGAGTAGTTTGCCTCTTAACTACCTTCTCAATATGACATGACTGATTTTTCAAATTTTCCAAGCACCTGGTAGCAAATCTATGAGCTGAATTCGGATTTTTTCCCATATGAGTTAAAAAAGCACATCGTTCCCCATCATTAACTTTCTTCCAACAATTGAATCCTTTAACAGTAAATGTGTCTGATCCTGGCTTTCCAGATGACTTACTTGAAAATAGATAGCAAGGGAAACAAAATGTAGTATTTTTCTCTGAATATTCAAGCCATGGATAACTTTTGAACCAATGAGACTGAAATCGACGAGGATGTTTTTTACCAGTCAGCGGATATTCAGACATCAAAGGTTGATATGGCCCCAAATTAATGTATGCCCTTCTAATTTCATCTTGTTGATTAACCGGGTATTCCCAAATTTGAGGACGATTGTTTGGATCTCTAATTAGATGAGCAGTGTCAATTCTAGTTAGAGGCTGCTCATTAATCAATGCAAGTTCTTCATAAACTGAAGCACATTGGGGTTGTTCAACCATAACTTCAATATTACACATTGGAGTTGATTCACTAGGCTGTGAGTTATCAATGTTTTTCCTCTTTTTCTCAAAAAAAGAATCAATTCTTCTTATTTTGTTCATGGTTCAACCTACAATCAAAACATCATAAATTTTTATTGTTTCCTATTTAAAAAATAAATACAAATAACGATGTGTTGAAGCAATAATCAGAACCAAAAATAAATTTTTACATGTAAACAACACTGACATATAAAAGTAAAATTAACATATTAAAAAAAGAAATTGATATATAAAAGCATATCTAACATTAAAAAATGGGATTACTGGTTCCTGAATAAGAAAACTTACACTGAATCAAAGTTGGGTAGACGCTCTTCAAATAACTCAATTTGGCTAAAGATCGTGTCTAATTGTATATTGGACCTGGTGATAATAAGGTACATGTGAGAAAAATTGATAATTTTGATGACTCTGCTAAAAACAAAACATAAAAAAATCCAAGCATAATCGAAACAAACAAACCCATAAAATATATCCAATTAACTAAAAAAAACAATATTCACTATAATAAGAAATAAAAAATGGTAAACTAGTAGATTTGAAAAAAAAAAATAGCAGAATTATATATATATATATATATATATATATATATATATATATATATATATATCAAATTCTTAACAAACATAAAAAAAAAAATTAAATTACTAATTACCTTGATGAAGAATTAATTGGCAGCAGCTTTGCTTTAACTTTTGTGCTTTGTATTATTCGGTTAGGGTTGCTGTCTTGTAGAGAAGAAAAAGAGAGACACAATAAAGGAAATGAATAAAATTAAAAAGCTTACTTGGTCTTTTACATAGAGATACGGAGATACAACATTAAAATCAAATATAACTAATAAAATAATAATTTAATATTAAAAGCCTATTATTTATTATATTTAAAAAAAAAAGTTTTGCAGGGGCCCGGGCCTCTGCTGGCCTCCCCTTGGTTCTGCCGCTGGGTATAATGGATTATGTTCATTATGATCTTTAGAGTCCATCTTCTATTATGTCAAAAGGTGAAGTACAATATCTTGATATTTATTTATGATTTTTTTAGGAAGGTTTGAGTGTATTTTTAAAAGAAACGGAGTGATGTATTTGTCACCTTTAAGTAGTGTAAAACCTTAATTAAGAAGCAGTGTAAAGCCTTGTTATTTAGTTGTTAGTTGGTGCATGTTTCTTGATAATGCTCTTATTTCTTAAAGGAGTAAAAAGAAGGATCAAGTTTATAAATCCTAAATTGAGTTTAAATAGCATGATATGGCATCCATATAATGTGAGATTGAGATTGTTTGGCTTTAAGGTATGTTGGGAGAATTGTGTATTTCTCAACTTATTCCAACTTTTTTTTTATGATAACATTAATGATTTTTAAAATGTTGTTAATCCAATTGTTTTTATTAGCATACTAAACATATTAAAGTATATTGTCATTCTATTCTTGAACCACTTGACCAACATGTGATTACTTTTCTTTAGATTTCCACTAAGTTTTAAATAGTTAATATGTTTATCAAGGTTTTATCTCATCATCGACATCAATTCTTGGTTGATAAATTAATGCTTCGTGATCCATCAACATCAAAAGGGGATAACTATAATATCTTAATTAATGTGAAATTATTTGATATAGAGAGCTTAATTTAGGGAGATTGATTAATAAAAAAAACATTATGGTCTAGAAATAACTGTAAGATACATTATGTTAACATTTTACTATTTAAAAAGAAGATATCCTCCATTGAAAAGCATTCAAACTATTTTGACAAGTTTGATGAATTCTACTAGAATGAAGGAATTACTAGGCATCGCACTATCAGGAATGCACCATCACAAATTAGGGTTATATAACATATGAATAGGATACTATTGGAAAAAGCATGTTGTAACTTTCATATACTAGATTATCAATGAACTTTTAGGCTAAACAATTCCCATGGCTTGTTATATGATAAATAAATATTTATGAACTATTTAAAGCTGAAGACTTCATATGAGGTATGGTCTCATTCTTCTATTGATTACTCTCAATTAAAAGTATTTAGTTGTTCTACTTATACTCATGTTAAGAAAGATAAACTTGGGCCAAGAGCGAGGAAATGTATATTCTTAGGCTATGTATCTGTAAAAAATTTCTTCATATTAGTACTCACAATAACTACTCTTGTCATTAATCTTAGTAGTAAATATGGTCTTGTACTCATCCTTGTAACCATACATTCTTGTAGATCTCTCTTTGAAAACATCTCTAGTAGAACTGCTCTTATTGTATGTTTCTTGCATATAGTCCCTAATATACTTGTCCACAATGTTGTTTTATATATTGGTTTTGTAAGTGATGAAACTATGAAAAACTCTAGACTTACCATCCATTGAAGTATACAATTATGTGGGACAAAGTTGTCATTTAGGAAAACAACACATGTTGCCATTCTTTAATTTTGTAACATGGAGAGTTAAGAAAAAGTCACAACTAATTCAATCAAATCTATATAGGCTTTGAGAACACTATACTTAGATAGAAGTATTTATTACTTTTCATTAATGATTGTATATGAATGACAAGAATTTACCTTTTAAAATAGAAATTTGATATGTTTGAAGTCTTTAAAAGCTTTAAAGCAACTTAAAGCTTTTAGAACTGATAATGGAAATAAGCATTCCTCTACAGAATTTGATGGTTTTTATGTTGATTTTGAAATATAATATTAGTGCACTATAAGCTATCTCCTTAACAGGATGAAGTTGTAGAGAAGGAAGCAATACAATCATGAAGATAATAAAATATTTGTTGGTTAAGAAGAAGATGCCCAGGTGTCTTTAGGATGGGGCCATAAAAATAATTGTGTATTTGTTTAATTTGTTTCCAATTAAAGCAGTAAAATATATGATTTAGATTGAATCTTGGAATGGAATGGAACCAACACTTAAACATGTAAAGGTGTTTGGTTGCATTTGTTTTGACTATATACCTAAAGAGAGGGGTAAGCTTGGTGAAAAGATATATATATATATATATATATATAAGGAATAATAGTCAACCAAGGATTACAAACTTTATAACTCGAGAACGAAAAATATTTTTATTAGTAGAGATATAGTATTTGATAAAGAAGCCACTTAGAATTGGGGAAAATAGAATTTAAAATGAGTTTAGACTTTTAAGATTGAAGATAATTATATAGAAATTGAAGTTTTTTATGATGAACAAGTGATTGATGATGATAATGATTATGGATTTGCAGTGAGAGGTACTAGGCCTTTTTATGAAATTTATCATACATATGGCAATGTTATGTTAGAACCAATAGCTTATAAAAAGGCAAGTAAACATGAAGGCTAAAGAGCAATGCAATAAGAAATTTATATGATTGAGAAGAAATATACTTAGGAGCATACAGATAAGCCTAAAAATAAGACTTGAGTTAACAAGGATAATATGAGTCTTGATGGATCTGCACTAAAGTTCAAAGTAAGATTGATTATTAAGGGATGTTCTCATATACTTGGAATTGATTACACCGACACCTTTGCAATTATAGCAAAGTTAGACATTGTAAGACTTTTTATTACTCTTGCAGCTTAAAGGAAAAGGGAAATTCTACACTTAAATGTTAAGTCTGTGTATATTTTTTTTAACAATTGGATTGAGGAAAACATTTATATTATTCAACCTAAAGGTTTGAAGTTTAATGAAATGAAAAATATTCTAGGAATTGCTTCCAAAAGGTTCAAGGAGGAGTGTTGAACATTGAACCTTTTTTAAAGATGAATAAATTTGGTTGAACATTGAATGTTTTTGGAAAGGTGAATAAATTTATAATGTAGATAAAAGCACAAATAAGAGGACAAAAGAATAAAAAGACAGAGTATTTGGCCAAAATAAGGTTATACCACAAGAATCCTAAGTGTAGTTTTATTTATGACAATAAATTCTAATGAGTTTGTTGTTTCTAAGAGGTTTACAAGTATTTAAATACGTCTAAAACCGATCTTAATAGGGAAGAAAATCATAATCCCTAAACAAAAGTGAAAATTAACAGGAAAAAAAAAACATAACATATAATTCAGAAAAATAATAAAAGTGGCTCAAATAACATAATTGGAGTGTAATTTGAGGGTTTTTGAAGTTTTCTATAGAACTTTATGTCAAGAAACTTCTAAAAAAAACTTGAATCCAATCCAATAGTCAAATCAAAAGTTATACCTTTGATGCCACTTTGTTAGGATAGCATGATTATACATCTTCTTGAGCCTAACTCTATCTTATTGGTTGATAAATACATTTGCTAGACTATCTACATGATTCGTTGGTGACATGTTCTCATCAAAATATAACAGATCATCACTCGACTACTCAAAACCTTTATTTTCTACTAACCCAATTACATGAAAGATGAAAAAAAATCTATGACAGATGAATGGATTTTGCTTAAATAAATTCACTAATAGGTAAAAGACTTTAAATTTTTTTTAGACCATACATGAATTAGCTTTCAATTACTATTCATAATTTGTATAATTTGATGATTAAAAAGAATTATCTTCCTCCAGGTACCTCTCCCTTCCATTAAATGCGTTAAAAGCCTTAACAATTAATTGCTTTTAAAACTTACAATTAAATATTTCAACAAGAGGAACAAAGTCTTGCTTAATGTTTAGATCTGCTTCAAATAAAAATGAAAGGAGAAAATCTAAAGCAAGCTTAGGAATCAAAATCACAATAAAATTATAGGTAGAAACATTGCACTCATCATTAAGCAATGATATGCTTGCAAGTGCTCATGGAATTTTCTCGATACTTGTGATTCGGCTGGCTTGCATGTACTCAGAAGGATGATCCAACCAAGGATCTGTATACCTTATCGCCAAACACACACACACACACACACACGCACACACACAAAGAAGAAATAGTTCCAAGTGATGTGACACAGCCGACATATGAAAAATGTTGAAGTATCACATCAATATAGATTCAATTCTTCCAATCTAGCCTGCTCAAAGCTCACATAAATCAGCAGTTAGAATACTTCGATACTTCCATATAACTAAAGGGAAGTGAAAACCTGTAAGGTGAAATCAAATACTAGAACTTTTACATGTACTTCAACGTTGATACAAGTCAACACAAGAACATAAACTGTATACACATCATATCTGACAAAAACGTAGAGTGAAGTCCACCCTTTTAATGTCCTTATTTTGTATGCATTATAAGAAAATAAACTCAAAGGAAGAAAAAGGGGTGAGAGCAGAGAGATTGAGAATAATTGCCACACTCAAAGTGTCGTTCAATTCCGTTGTCTGCAATATAAATATTGGTACATAGGTTAGACTTTCTCAAGTCTATTTACAGAAACTCAACAATATAAGGTAAGTCCAATCAATTACATATATTACAAAGGGAATGTCAATTAATCATTCTAACTGAGGAATGTCGTTGCTTGCAATTATGAGACTTCCAAGGCTGAAGTAGTGGAATTAGCAGATTGCATGAGATTGACAGAATTGATAGGATCTGGTGGTGTAATGTGCTTTGCTGGTGTAGTATTCTTTTTACCCCCTCAAATGGAATGGAGCAACGCGAAGATTGAGCTTGGACTTAAGAAGAGAAAACCGATAGCGACTCATGCTTTTGGTGAATATGTCAGCAAGTTGATAAGAGAAGGGAACATAGAAGGTATGGAGAGATTCACGAGCAACTAATTCATGAACAAAGTGATAGTCAATCTCAATATGCCGAGTGCAAGCATGGAAAATGGGATTGGTAACCATGTGGATAGCAGAGAGATTATCGACATAGATGCAAGGAGCAGTCTAAAGAGGGATACCAAGTTCTAGAAATAAGAATCCAAACCAGCGGATTTCAATGGCTGCGTGGGCAAGAGCACAATATTCAGCTTCAGTGCTAGAATGAGAAATAATAGGTTGTTTCTTAGCAGTCCATGTGAGAAGATTAGGGTCGCAAAATATACAAGCACAAATGGTAGACCATCAAGTATCTACAGAGCCAACCTAATCAACATCAAAAAACTACATAAAGTGAAGTCATCGGACTGGTGAAACACTAGACCTTGCTCAACTGTACCCTTAATATACTGAAGAATGCGCTTGATAACCTAAAGATAGGAAGAACAAGGGTTGTGCATGAACTGACACACTTGATTGACAAATGAAATATCAAGCCGTGATAGAGTAAGATATTTGAGGCCACCCACCATGTTGCGATAGGTAAAGGGATCAAACAGGGGATCTCCATCCAAACAAGACAATCGAGTGTCAGAAGGTAACGGTGTAGGACATGGTTTACAATCAGTCATATTAAACCGTTGCAATAAATCAACTATATATCTAGTTTAAGAGAGGAATAAATGATCAGTAAACCTTGTAATTTCCATGCCAAGGAAAAAATTAAGCTCACCTAGTCGGTGACTATCAAAGGTGGAGCACAATTGATCAAGAAACCGGTGGACACATTGGAGTTCAGACCCAGTGACAATGATATCATCCACATAGACAATGACATAGATTGTGCAGGAAGAGGAACGATGAATGAAGAGCGATGCATTAGATTGACTATGAGCAAATCCCTGAGCAATGAGAAATGCACTAAGACGTTGGAACCAAACTCTGGGAGCCTGTTTAAGGCCATAAAGAGCCTTATGGAGCTGACATACATCCTGAGGACATGAAGAATCATAAAAGCCAGGGGGTTGTTTCATGTATACCACTTCTTCCAAGTAGCCATTCAAGAATGCATTCTAAACATCAAGCTGTTGAAGGGACTAGTTAGAAGACACTGTCATAGACAAGATAGTGTGAATGGTGGCCAGTTTCACTACCGGGCTAAAGGTCTTTACATAATCAAATCCTTCATGTTGATTGAAGCCTTTAGCGACAAGGTGGGCTTTTAGCGACAAGGCAAGCTTTTAGCGACAAGGCGAGCCTTGTAGCGATCAATGGAGCCATCAACTTTTCGTTTTACTTTGAAGACCTGTTTGCAGCCAACAATATTCATTTGAGATGAGGTGGGAACAAGAGACCATGTTTGATTCTTTATGAGGGCATCATATTCATCCTACATGGCAGCTTGACAGTGACTGCATTTGGAAGCCTAAAGGTATGGGTTGGTGTAGGAGTAGAGGGGTTTCTGTTCAAGACTAAAGGTGATGATGGTCTTGAGACTCTTAAATATTTTAGGAGGGTTTGGTGTAGCAAGAGAGTTAGGAAGGAGAGATGGGTCAAGAGGGGAAGGAGGAGGTGTTGACATGGGTGAGGGGGTTGTGGTGTTGATGACAGAAGTGGGGTTTGTAAAGTTGGATGGTAGCGAGGGAGACAGAAAAGGTGATAGGGGGTTGTTGGATTGGGAGATAGGGGAAGGAACGGTTGTTGTTGGACTGGGGGAGAGAGGTTATGTGGGGATAGATTGTGTGGGTGAAAGTTGTGGTACGCTAACATAAGGATTGATCGATGGAGAGTCAAGTATAATAAGGGCAGAATGGGTTGGACCTATAAAATTGTTGGTTTATTGAGAGGACAGACCCGGCCCAATATCAAGGTGAGCAATAGGTAGCGATTAGGCAACTGGTGAAGGCTGAGATTATTGGTAGGGGAAGCTTGGCTCATCAAAAACCACATGTCGAGATATATAAATCCGACCTGAAATAGGATCAAGACAGCGATAGCCTTTGTAATGATCATCATAGCCAATAAATACACATGGACAGATTTGAAGGATAATTTATGCATGTTGTATGGGACCATATGAGGGAAGCACATAACCAAAACTTTTAAGAAATGCATAATCCGGTGCGTTGAAGTAATTTCTCATAAGGAGATATGTGATCAAGCTTAGGAGTTGGTAGGCGATTAATCAAAAAAACCACAGTAGAGAAGGCTTCAACCCAAAAGCTATGGGGCAAGCGGGATTGGGCCACAGAGTCCCATTGCAACAATATGTCGATGTTTCCTTTCCACCACTCCATTTTGTTGAGGAGTGTATGGATATGAGATCTGATGAGATATTTCATGATCACGTAAAAATGTCAAAAATAATTTGCTGGTAAATTCACCGCCACCATCAACCTGCAGTTGTTTGATGTGAGAGCTAAACCGATTTTCCACCAACTTTTTGAAGTGAATAAATGTAGTAAAACATTGATTTCTTAGCCAATGGATATAACCAAGTAAATCGAGTATGATCATTGACAATAATAACGATAACCAAAATTTGAGGAGATTGGTGCAGGACCCCATAAATCAAGATGTAAAAGTGCTAATGGAAATTGAGCATGAGACTGTCTGTCTTCAAATGGCAAACGACAAGATTTTCCCAACGGGCAGATATGACAATTTTTATTGGAGACAATTGCACCATCAAGTGGTAAGTGGTACTTATTCAACAATGTAGTAAAAACTGAATGAGATGGGTGTCCAAGTCTGGCATGCCATATCTTGTGTTGTACGCTTTCCATAACAGGCAATTCGACGAGCAATAGAAGGGATGTCTGAATGTGATAAAGGCCATCAACACTGCCAGTAAGAAGTACCTTCTCCGTTTTGTTGTCCTTCACATAAAAACCATTAGCATCCATCTTAAAGTAACAATCATTATCACAACAAAAACGACGAATAGAGATCAAGTTTTTGCGGATAGCAGGCACACATAAAAATTCATTAAGATTTAATGATTTATACAACCCTGTCAATTGTGTATTGCCAATATGAGTTATTGCTAACTGATTGCCATTTCTAACAATAATTTATCTATGCCTGTGTAAGGATTAGCATCGGGAAGAGAGGTGGCGTTGGCTGTGTCATGTGGTGAGTAGCACCTGAATCAAGACATTAATTGATATTTTCCATATCAACAGCAAGAGAAAAATAGGTGGTAAAGTTTTCTGCCATGTATGCATAAGGTCTACGGTCAGGACAAAACCGAGCTATGTGCCCTGGCTTATCACATCAAAAACAAATGACTTCACTGCGTTGGGTATTTTAGAATTTGCCTTAAGGTGTTGGAAGAAGAGGAGGGCACCCATCAGAAAGTGTTGTAGGAGAAGAGGTGATGACAACAGATTGTGGGTCGCGAGGCTGAGAGTGACGATTTGGAAACCAAGCCCCTTGAGTTGGCTCTGAATGCCCTGTTCGCCTCGATCCACGTCCTTGATTCCAATTCCTACCACGACCGTGTCCTCTTCCAAATTCGTGATGAGAATTATGATTGTGACTAGGCATGTTTGAGTTGAAAAGGCGCTCGTTGGGCACACGGTCAGCAGCCATAGCAACTTTTGAAGTCAAAGTAAGAGGCATCCGTTTTTATAAATGCTCTTCTCTTAGAGCTAGATCATAGAATTGATCAAAATCAATATCGAGATGCAGGTGAAGTGTTGTGGCTAGCTCTTTGTATTCAAGACCAAGTCCATCCAAAATATAACTGATGAGTTCATCATCGTCCATGGTTGCACCATATTGGATGAGAGAATCAAAGAGTGATTTGGCATAATTGAGATAATCAACCACTGTGGTGTTATTGTCCTTCCGGAGAGTGCGAATTTGGTCTCGAAGAATCCGTACACGGGTACTAGCAAGAGGTGAAAGACGCTTGGCCAGCATGGTCCAGGCTTAATGAGTAGTGGTACATGGGATGAAAAGTGTTTTGATGGAAGAGGAGAAAGTTGCTTTGATCCAACTCAGGACCAATTTATCTTTTACTAACTCTGGATGCACAGAACCATCTTCTTGCACTTTGGGTGGTTCTATGTTGTTCTTGACTACTGTTGTAAGGTCGTGCATCTCCAGTATATCTTCAAATTGAGATTCTCAACTTAGGTAGTTAGTTTGGTGCGATCCATAGGGACAGTGAACAAGGATGAGATATTGAAAGAGGTGGGAAAGGAATGGGATGAGAATAGAGGTGAGGAAAGTTTTGACATATCAAGATTGCTTGATTCTCCAAATTTAGGTGTGTTGGCGTTGGTTTGGATATGATCAATATTTTAAGGGTTAGCTTCAAAGAGCTCTGATACCATATAAGAAAATAAACTCTAGGGAAGAAAAAGGAATAAGAGCAGAGAGATTGAGAATAATTGTCACACTCAAGGTGTCGTTCAATTCTGTTGTCTGCAGTATAAATATTGGTATATGGGTTAAACATGTCAATTAATTATTCTAACTGAGAAATGCAGTTGCTTGTGATTAGGAAACTTCCAAGGCTGATGTAGTGGAATCAGCAAATTGCATGGGACTTCCAAGTATTCAATGGTCTTAACGATAAGAACTCATTTCTGAGGCGATGATTTATTAGGTTCCAGTTTAGAAACAACGAATTGAATATTGACCTTCTTAAGAAGGAGAGAAGAAAGAAGGAGAGAAGAACATTGTAATGAGAATGAAACTTTGCTATAAATATATCTAAACAGGGAGTGCTTTTAATGGCCTGGCTCATACATTCAGTGTGTGAAATTGGTCATTACTTCTTCTTTTTTCCTAATCCAGAACAGGGCCAGTGAACGATAACTTCAGTTTTGATACTAGAATGCAATTTCTCTTCTTCAGGCAAACAAGTTATACTAAGATCTTTGCACCCTTTACGTTGATGAAGTATCAAGTATGACTGCACGGTAGACCCTGTCATGAGCTTTCTTTGACTGCAAAAGAGAGAGCAAAAAAACAAGAAATGAGACTAAAATTAACAGGCGATGCACAAAAGAATTAACAAAGGAATAGGCGTTTACATCTTTCTCCCAGTCGGTGCGAAGAGTTACTACAAAAAGCGCTAATGCTTGGAAAAACAGAGCTACGATAATGCCTGTCCACAGTCCCTGTAGACCATATTTTAGTAAGCTTTTGTATGCTGTTCAGTTGCATGGCACAAAAATATGTTCTATTCAGACACAGACAGACGAGGATATGGAGTTACCTTCCCACCAAAATTGTAGACAAAAGCAAGGATTACAGAGCAAGGAATGCCAAGAAGATAGTATGCACCCAGATTAATTACCGCTCCAATCTTCTGCCATCCACATCCTCTAGCAGTGCCTACAATTGTCAATTGTGGTTGTTTCAGCCAGCATAAAAAAATCATGTAACAAGGCCATTCCACGCAAAAGTACAGTAGAAATTTGTTGAAAGCATCCACATCATAGTTTTCATTGATGAAGGCATGTATAATGCATTAAATTATCCTTTCGAATTTTGGTTTTGTTTCTAATTACTGATTTCACTTGCTATATTCATTTGGTCCTCAATTTAGCGTGAAAAATCCCTATGTTCAGAGGTTGATTTTATGCATGGAGGAGGCACAGAGAAGAGAAAGCTAAATCGCTGCTACAGACCTGAAAACACAGATTGAATTCCGTCAAAAAAGTGAGATACTGCAACAAAAACCAACATTTCTCCCACATAGTTCACTACTATTTTTTCTGTCGTATAAAAGGAGCCCCATACATTACGACCAAAGATCATTAAGGAGGCCATCGCAATGCCTTCAGCACCGACCAAGAATGTCGCAACACATACTGCTAGACGAGCTGCTTGTGGTTTCCCAGCACCCAGTTCATTTGAGACTCTTGTACTGACTCCAAAGAAATAAATTTGTCAGGAGAATGAAGCAGTTTTAAGTATATCTACCAGTTCATTTTGTGCAGGCTCACCTTATAGCAGCACTAAGACCAAGGGGTATCATGTAAGTCAAAGCACATGTGTTAAGGCTGGAAATACACAGCAATTTGTTAGCGTTTATGCATTTGAGACAAGTTCGCATGTGCCTAACATATTATCACTTATGGCTTCACATAACTCTAACCTGATGGAAAGGACAGATGTTTCAAGTTTAGGATTTGGAAGAAGACCAGATAACAGAACCATCATCTCAAATGACCAAATCTCCAAGCTATTCCAACACAATAACAATGAAAATTAATTACTACATGATATGTAAACCCAAACAATTCAATTCAATTGGCTCTTGGAGTGATTGAAATAAATAAAATAAAAAAATACCTGACCATTATAGCTGAAGGAATTGCTAGTTTAAGGAAATTGGGAATTCCGTGCAGGGCCTCCTTTGATAAACCAGTCCAAGTCTTCTTACAAGAGGGAGATATCCTCACATAAAGAATAAGTAAGAGTGCGTTAGCCCAGTAGGAGATAGCATTTGCCAACGCAGCACCTTTATTTCCAAGTCCGGACTTGAAGACAAGAACCCAACATGTAAAGATGTGAAGAAAGGTCGTAATTCCTGCGCAAACCATCATTGGAATCACATTGTTTTGGGATTGCAAGAATCTGACATGACATTCCTGGATTGCAAAACCAAAAATGGTGGGAATCATGTAGCGAGCGTAACGCCCAGCCTCAGCTGATATTTCTGGATCCTGCTTCAAGAACACCAGAATGGCCCCGGCGTTGGCCCATACAACTGCAAGTGGAACGCTGGCAAGTAGAAGAACAATCATGGCTCTCTGCAGGTGTATACCAAGCATGTGGTATTGCTTTGCTCCATAAGATTGACCACAGTATGTGTCTAATGCACTTGCCAGTCCTTTCTACTCATCAAACAAGTTTTATATATAAATAGAGAGATTTGTGAAACTTTGATACAAAAACTTGAAATGTAAGTTTGAAAGACACGAGGATCTGTCGTTTAGAAAAAGGGAAAGCAAGTTTTATTCCTCAACAATGGCTTAGCTTCATTCATCACTAAGTTAGAAGAGGCAAATGGTTTTAAATCCTTCCTTCTATGAGCTTGAAATGGGATTTGAAAAATATATTCACTTACTGTAGAAAATGGCACAAGTTCTACCATCGTTTACAGCCAAATAAGTCCAGTGATATCTCAGTTCTAAAGTTTATTGTAGTTGAGGTTTTATTTTCAACTCATAAATTGCACACAACCATAATGGGAGAAACCCCTCTTACCAATAAACTTAAGCCAGTGACCGAAGCAAAAGAAGTGGCCATGGAAGCACCTGCAAGTGCTAGCTCTCCAAGATGACCCACAAACATGACCGAAATCACCTGTAAAAGAAAAATGAAGAAATTAACAGTAACAAGAGGCCCTGCTAGCACAAGCTGCCTCTTCACCTCGTCAAGAATCTCAACTTTGCTGAATCCATGTCTTGATTTTACTGCAGTTTCTGGGGAGATCAACGGTAAGTCAATACTTGGTTTTTCTTCTTCTAGGTCCATTGTTTTCGTTTCTTACAATCACTCACAGCACAGTAAGCTAGCAGAACAATTTGAAATTTTGTTTTTTGTTCGTGATGACACAAGTTACATAACTAGGCAAGTTGGACAAGGACAAGCAATCTGACAAGCACAAAAAATGGTAAAATAATGACCAAGAAAAATAAATCTATTGGTCTGTCTTTGTTTTGTCTTGTCGAATTCAATTTTGGTTTCTCCTCTTGCGAGGTCACCATGTAATTTTTATTTTTATTTTTAAAAGGAGATATCATAGTGATTGGCATTTGATATTATCTCATAAGCTAAAGGAACTTTCACTATGAATTTTGCACGTGATATTACTTTTTTATTCTAGAATTGTAAATTCACTTAGCTTAGTTTCAGGGAAAGAAAGATATTAATCATTAAAGGAAAGAGAGGTTAAATAATATTTTCGATCTCTTTATTACACGGTGTAATTAAAACATTTTCCTTATGTCAAGGAGCTTTTCTTGTTTTTCAATTTATTTGTGTGGCACAATTACATAAATACCCCTAAAAATATTATTTCTTAGCTTCGAATGCAAAGACACTTTAGTTATTATGCTATGATTTTTTTGTTATTTTCATGTTGAATCAGAGCCATTTAGAAAAAAAAAAAAAAAAAAAATTTGCCTCCGTAAGATTGACTATCATGATAAGAATAAAAAAGCGCATGCGGTTAAAAAACTGCCGATTGAGCTCTAATCACTTCTTTTTTTTCGTTTCTTTTCCTCTTTCCTCTCTATTCTTCTTGAAAAAACATGCTGATCTTTGAAAAAAATATAAGGAAAAAAAAAGTATGGATATTTATTTGTTGAGTCAAATTAAGTTATTATTTTTTTTATTACAATGTATTTGATTTAGAATTATTTATTGAGTTAATTTTATTTTTTAATTTCATCTCTTTACATTTTATTTTTATATCAAATTTGATTATTATTATTTTAATTGCAATATATTTGTTCTTGAATCTTTTATTAATTTAGATTTTTTTTCAATTTCATTCCTTGATATTTTGTTTTTATATCAAATTTGATACTCATTCTCTTGATTTTTATTTTTATTTTTATTTTTCCTTATCATTTTTTTTTATAGAGTTATCATGTTTTCATTTAATTAATTAGAAATTTGTCTCCGAACATTTTTTCTTGTTTTTTTATGAGGTTATATCAATTTTATGTCAATGGTCTCAGAGTTTGTGATTGAACTTGGTTTAATTAAGGGTTATTTTATAGATTTTTCAAATAAAAAAAATTCAAGTTTTCCCCTTCAACATTGAGTTTTTATACTATGGATGGGCTTAGATCGGGTCATTTTTTGTCAATTTTTTTATTGTTGTTGTATTTTTTATTCATATTATTTAAATTATTAATTAAACTAATGACTCGGGTCTTAGATGTTTTTCCTTAGCATTAAAATTTTTTTCAAGTTTTTCCCTTCAACATTGAGTTTTTTATAATATGGATGGGCTTAAGTCGGGTCATTTTTTGTCAATTTTTTTATCATTGTTATATTTTTAATTCATATTATTTAAATTATCAATTAAACTAATGACTGAGCTCGAAGTTGTTTTTCCATAGCATTTTTTTTACTTTGAAAAAAAAATAATTGGATAAAAATGACTTGCCCATGACAAATCGCGGCCCACAAATCTAATCGGAAGAAGAGGGTAATCTTGTAAGTCGCAAAATATGAGAATAGGATTTTCGATTTTTCTAATAGCTTGTATTAGGAGTAAAATGGCCATAAATCTTAGTACAAAGCTCCAAATCATGTACCGTTTGGTTTGTTGAAAACTAGACGCAAATAGCTTTCTAGGGATATATACTTAGCTCGGTATCTTGCTCTATATATATTGATACAGTTTTCCATTTGAATTTGTTGATTTCTTTAGGGTTGAGCTCAAGTTCTTTTAAGCTTTATTTAGAACCATCTAATCCAAATTGATTAGTGGATATAAATCTTGGAATTACTAGGAATGCTTTTACATCACATAGATATTGAATTACTAAAATTTTGATTTACCTTAGTGTGATATGGTTGAGGCCATTTTCGAACAAGTCTTTAAATGTATATGTAAATAGAATAAAAATTATACAACTTGATGTATCAATATATTTTATATATGTTATTTTATTTAAAACTCATGTTATAAAAGGTCAAATAGAGGGTAATAACCCAACATACCTAGATTTGATTGAATATCAAACCCAAATGATATGAGTCTGACTTGCTTGTAGGCTCAGCAGTCTTAGGTTCAGTTATGTACTATGAGTTGCACCCAGATACATATGCATATAGTGAGATTACAAACTCAATATCATTGGGTTCAGCTATGTGTTGCGTCTAAGTATATATGGGTGTGGTGAGATGTCAAACCCGATAATATTGGGTTCAAATACACACTGGCCCTAAGTACATATGGGTCTTGCAAGATGATAGACTCAATATCTTTGAGTTTAGCTATGCGTTAAGCTCAAGTACATGTAGATTTAGCGAAATGTCAGACCCAACATTATTAAGTCGAGCTTCGTATTGAGCCCAAGCACGTATAGGTCTGACAAGCTATCAAACCTATCACCATTGGATTTTGAATTATTCCTAAATGTTTATGGAACTAACGATCATTGTTGGTCTCCTGATTGGATCACGAGACTCTATATTGGGTCATGAGGATTAGTTTGTTTATTCTTATATATTTTAATGTAAAAAGTTAAAAGTCAAGAATGATTATCTCCTTATATCATTAAGTGTATAAAAATCTTATAATGACCTACCATATTTCTATCAACATTAATATTATGTAAAAGATATATATTCCTCATTAATGCTACCAGAAGAAAATAATGTTACAACTCCTTCATTCAAACACATTGACAGAGTTCAGAGGTTATATATATTCTCTAAATCATCCAGGTAAAGGGTTTATAATTTGTATTTTCTAAGTATTTGTATTCTTATTCTTACAACATTTATCATACATAAAACAAGAACAAAACACTTTTTTTATAATTAAACTCTTATTCTCTTATTTATTATAAATTTTTTTTTATTAAAACTCACTAACTTTATTATCGAAGAGTTCAAAAAAGTCACCAAAGGGATTGTTTTATAGGTGTTAGGTTTTTTATCATCAACCATAAACTTTATAAACTCTAAAGAAAAGAATAATGACATGAAGACATGATTACCCACTATTCAAACACTTAAAAAAAACCTTATTTATGAGTATATTGAATTTTAAAATATCATCACAACCTGTAAATAGGAAACAAACTAAACTCATAAATCTCATAAATTCTTGCAAATTAGGACGAGTGCTTTATGAACACATGTGTGTGTGTCTATATATATATATATAAGAGCTTACCATTAATATTGCAACGGATTGTCTAGCGAACTAAATCGCTTTCAAGGAGAAAAGGAAGGGAACGAGGCTCCGAGGTCCAAAGTGGCACCCAGGGGATGTGCAATTCCTCAGCCATATCTACTGCAAACAAAAAGAATGTGTCACTCAATGATGCAAGTAAAATCCTTCCTTGGAGTTACTTTAAGAAAACATTCAATTTGTTCTTCGAGATTACCTGGAAAGATGTCATTATCAGGCAAACCATCTTTTACATCGTAGGGTTTTATATTTTCTACCTTTTCTTATTTGGAGAAAAGTTTTTCTATTGGATTCTTTTATGCTGAAGAATGAAAACTTTGCGTATGAAGCAGTTGATGATAGCCTCCTAACAAGAGAGGGTGTTTCACATAACTTCTGATACTGCTTTTAAATGCTTTTCAAATATGTTTTTGATTTAAAAATATTAAATTGATGTTTTTTAATGTATTCTTTTGTGATTTTGAAGTGTTGATATGAAAAATAAATTTTAAAAATAAAATTAATTAAATACATTTTCAAATAAAAAATTATTTTAAAAAGTATTTCACATCACAATTTAAAATGCCCTTTAAAGAGCGGAGGGCCATGAGTGCCAAATGGAAATGCTAGCACAACAATGTGTTTTAAGCCTTTTTTTGGCTTCAGACATGATTAATTGTTTTGCTTCACCTGAGGAATAAAAATTACTATTCATTGTAATAGTTTAATTATGAATTGCCATTGGAAAAAAAAAAGAAAAAAAGAAGAAGGAGAAGCAATGCACTAAGTTTCAAGGGTAACATTGTTTTTTCACTGTAACATAATTGATTTTTTTTTAATATATAAGGTTATATTGGTAATTTAATATTATTTTGTATAGAGAGATTATTAATTTAACCATGGAATAAAATAATCTAATACTTGATACTTAGGGGCATTTTTGTATTTTTCAATTCTTTTAAAATAGTGTAATTACTTTGATGCCTTTAAAAACAAAACCAATTGAACTCTCACCCAATGGCTTTTTATGTCATTTTACATTGTTTTTATTGTAAATTTCGAGGGTTTTTAGGGGCATTGTTGTAAATTATATTTATTTACACGCGTCAACGTGTGAACGGCCCTCGGGTTGTTCAGAAGGCACGTAAAGGGCTATCCAGCAATAAAACACTGTCTTTCGAGACAACATTTGAAAGGTCTCGATGCCTTGAACCAGATGATGTGGCACGTGTGCTAGGATTCACAACAATTTGACGTTAGTGTCCGCTTCTTCCTCCCTTCTTCTCTCCCCCTCACCTAGATTGTTGTACTAACCCCTTAAAAATTAAAAAAACAACCCTATAATTTGTTCATTTTTCAAATTTGGTCCCTTTTTATTATTATGATTTTTTATCTTGAATAATTTATTGAATTTGATCTTCATTCTTTTAATTATTATTTTTTTAATTGATTTTGTTTTACGATTTGACCCTCCTTTGCTTTTTTTTTTTCCTATCAAATTTAATCCCTTTTCTTTTGATTATCAATTTTTTTAGCATTGACAAGTTTTTATTTTAAATCATATCTGATTTTATTTTATAATTTCACCATCCTTTGTTTTTTTTTTCTTATCCAATTTAATCTTTATTCTTTTCATTGCAATTTTTTTTTTTGCTATGACAAATTTTTAAAATTTATATTCTTAATTGACTCATAATAACTTCTTGATTGGACCTGAATCTAAGGTTTTACGGGTTGTAAATTTTTAAAATTTGAATAAGTTTAAAATATTTTTCAGGATTTGCTTAGTTTTTACAAACATTTTTCAATTTCACTCCTATGATTTGTTTTATTTTTAAAATTTGTTTTTTATTCTTTTAATTGTTGTTTATTTTATTTGGCATCTTTTTTTTATTTAGTTTTGTATATTGCTTTGTCCTTGGATTTTTTCTATTAAATTTTATCCTTACTATTTTTTATTGAATTGATTGAGAATTACGCTTGTTGATTGAATTCGGGTTAAATATTTCACGGGCTGCTACTTTTAGATATTAGACTAGGTTTAAGAGGTTCGTTAGGTTTGCTTGTTTTTTTTTCCTTTTTCTAAACTGATATTTTCTTGATTTTTATCCTTTTTAATGGGTTTTGTTTTGTTATTTTTCATGTTTAAATTCTATTAGGTTAGCCCTGAACAATTTCTTTAATTTTATTCCACTCCCTATCATTTTTTAATATTTAATAATCTATAAAATTGCAATTTTTTTTCAATTTCACCGCCTATGGTTTTTTTAATCTTTCAAATTTAATCCTTATTCTTTTAATTGCAATTTATTTTGCATGGGAGAAATTGTTTTTCATCCTCCATTGTTTTTTTGTCAAAGTTTTTCTCCATTCTTTTTATTGATTTTTTTTTCTTTTGCAATTTATTTTTCTTAATATTTTGTACTTAATTTTATCCTTCAATTTTTTTTTTTTTAGAGTTAAGTTTCTTTATTGAACCCATATACATGATTTCACAAGTTGCAGGTTTTAGATATTAGACCAGATTTAAGAGATTCGCCCGAGTTTGCTTGTGTTTTTTCTTTTCCTGTTGCTTATTTTTCTTATTTTTTTTATTTTCTTTGTGTTTTGTTTTCTTATTTTTTGGTTAGATTTTATTCGGTTATCCCTTAAAAACTTTCTTCAATTTCACCCCTATCATTTTTAATCTATAAATAATCTATCAATTTACAAATATTTTTTAATTTCATCCCCTATGATTTTTTAATCTTTCAAATTTGAAACTCATTGTTTTAATTACTATTTATTGTTTTGGTATTTGTTTTTTTCAAATCTTGCCCTCAAATGTTTTTCTCTCAAATGTTATCCTTATTCTTTTTTTATTACTTTTGCAAAAAAAAAAAAATTATTATTTTTTCAACGATTTCATTCTTTAAAACAAAGTGCACTACCAGAAATTTGCTTAATACAAACGAATTTACCGACGGCATATTTCTGTCGGCAATATGAGATCGAAATTACTGACGGAATATTTATAATTAGTTGACAATAAAGCTTTTTAATTGAACTCAAGTCCATGATTTAACGAGTTGTAAGTTTTTAAGAATAGACCAGGTTTTAGTGGTTCGCTTGGGTTTTCTTGGGTTTTTTTATCCTTTTTTTAGGTTGATTTTCTTTTTTTATGAAGTTTTTCTTCTTTTTTTGTGTTTTTCCTTCTATTAGGGTAATATTAGGCTATTTGATAATCTAGACAAGTTCATGTATGTTTTTTTATATCTTTTTCTTGTTTTTTTCTTATTAGTTTATTTATTTATTGTTGTTGTTTTTTTCCATATTATATAAATTATCACTTCAACCAATGTCTCTGGACTTGTTTTTTTTAGCTTAGCACTTTTTTATGTCAAAAAATATATATTTCTCTGCCCTATGCTTTCTCGGGTTTCATGCACAATGTGTGTTCTATAGTGATTTTCAATGTTCGATCATTTGCTAGGAATCATGTGAAAAAAGGTTTGAGTTGGCACACGTAGAAAAAAAAAATAGCTGAGGAGGTGGTCTTTAATTTTTTTAGAAAATAACCAGACTATGCTTGGATTTCTTTCGATTGGTAAATAGCCAAAATAGTACTTTATGAAGAAAAACAAATAAATTGGTGATATGAGATTTAACTTGTGATAAAGAAGAAGAAGAAGAAGAAGAAGAAGAGACGTTTAATAGAGAGATTAAGTTATAAAAAAATAAATAAATAAAACTTAAGAATGCCAAATAGGGATTTTTTAAAACCAAAAGTACTACCTAATTATATGTTTTGTTCAATAATATTAATTTTTTGGTCAAGTAAGGGGTTATTAAATTTTATTGTGATTTAATTTTTATTTTGTTGACTTGAGCTATTGTATTTTTATTTTGTTGACATTGGATATTGTGTGGATCGGCTTATTTCAGCTATATATATATATATAAAAAATGCAGGTTTCGAGAGCAAAAACTATCTAGTTGGATGCTCTATTTAGATTCCCAACAGTACTTCAAGTCAAGAAACTCTCACATGCATTGTCTTAATTATTACAACAGTTGCTATTTGCTTTCCTTCATTATTATATGACATGATTTAGCCATGAATATGGGACATTAGCCATAGCAAGCTATGCCTGCAACTTGCTGCTTGTGCAATAACATTAGCTTATATTAATGGCTAATTGGTAAAATATCTCTGAACTATTGGTTAAGTTCAACTTAACCCTTTTTTTAATTATTTATTTTAACCCCGCAAATTATCAGATCAAAGTAATGCACCGTCTCTGTTAAGGATTGTAAGATAAAAAAAACACTTTTTCAGTATATAATATGCTTCTATAGGAAGCCTAATGAATTGCTTTGACCTATAGTTTAAGGAACTAACATAAGAAGATCCGGCCTAAATTGAATTAAACTAATATTACAGGAGTTATTTTACCAATTAGCATATTTTATTTAACCAATGTGGCTTTCCTGGTATTTGTGTTTGTGTTGTGTCTCGAGATTCTACACTTTGAATATATATAACAACACAAACACAAATACCAGGAAAGCCACATTGGTTAAATAAAATATGCTAATTGGTAAAATAACTCCAGTAATATTAGTTCTACACTTTGAATATATATATATATATATATATAAATTTTCCTCGTTAATGTTTTATTAATTAGTTAGTACCTCATGCATTAGTTTTGATTTTTTAAAAAAAATTTAAAACAGTAAAAAAAAAAACTAAGACAATGATATGAGTCCGTTTGTTTGTGTGGTTGCTTCTGCGTTTGAAGCAACCACAGCAAACACTATGTTTGGTTATATCAGAAACGAACTTTAATGTTAGTGGGCCCCACGACAATTCACGTTTTGGACGTGATTTTTGCATAGCAGCTCTGAGCTGTTTTTAAAAGTTGACGCCTCATGTGCACAGTGCAATTCACTTGCACTGTTCGCGTGAGTTTTTTTTTTTTCTTGTACATTTTTTTTTAAAAAAACTAGTTTAGAATGAATTAAATTTACTTATATTGTCATGTAAATAATATTTTGTTTTCTAAAAAACTAGTTTAAAGTGAATTAAATTCACTCGCACTGTAATATCAAATCAATTTTATTCCTGATAATATTTAATCTAATTTTATTGCTCGCACAAAAAATTATAGAAATTGTAGTTCTTGTCGAATGAATTTTGTACGTAATGGAATTGTAGATGGTTTAACGGAATAATAAAAAATATTTCATATAAAGTATTATTTATTTCATGAAATAATAACAATAGTTAAATCTACAACATTTAAATTAAAAACCATCAATATTAATATATATATTTTTAAATTATTTTATAACTTTAATTTTTAAAGCATTCTTAACCAAACACATTAAACTACTTTTTATTCAACCTCAATTTCAACCACAGTTTTAACCAAACACCTATTTTTTTAAACCAACCTCAATTAAAAATACTTTTTATAAAACAATTTTTTTGAAACCACAACCACAATAACTACAGCAATGCCAAACACACTCAAAATCTAAAATAAAAATAAAAAAACTAAAAATGAAAAGGATACAAACATGATTGATTCAGACATATCTTCCAAGCCTAGTTCGAAGATCTTTCACAACTTAATTAGTTGGGAAGCCTTGACTACGTACTTCCAAGCCTAGTTCGAAGATCTTTCAGAACTAGCCTATCTCAATGCAGAACTACGTACTGCAGCTTTAAACTACTCTCAAAAGCACAAATTCTTGGAATTTTTCATCTCACATTACTTGGTGACCACCTCTACCAGAGTTTCGAAATTTTTGGTAGAGCTACCACTTGATCGCACGGCATCCAAAGCAAGACCTTGGAGGTGTTGAAGTTTCTTTCTCATTTTGTTCCCTTCTTCGGTTGACATGATAAGGCTCAAGGCTTTCATCAAACCTCCTTTTGTGATTCTTCCTCCTTCAATCTCGAGACCAGTACCCCATACTACCTCTATAGTCCTCGAGTTCACTGTTTGATCCCCAAAGAATGGCCTACAAATCACAGGCACACATCCAGCAATACTATCCAAAACCGAGTTCCACCCACAATGTGTCACAAACACTCCGATTGCTTTGTGTCGCAAGACTTTTACCTGCGGAGTCCATGAAACTACTTTTCCCTTCTCTTTAGTCCTTTCTAAGAACTCTTCAGGCAATTCTTCCTTAGGATTGCCTCTAAATGACCAAAGAAATGGCAACTTGCATTCCTTTAGCGCTTCTACTAGCTCTGCTAACTCTTGGGGTGGTAGCGTTATCACACTTCCAAAACTAATGTACACCACAGATTCGTGTTTCTGCTTGTCCAGCCACTCCAGGCAACCGTGTGGGTCAGACATGAACGGATCTGGAGATGTCAGCACGAAGGGGCCGATGTGGAGAAACTTGGGAAGCCTTGACTTGAACAGATTCACCGCATCGAGGTCTAATTCTTCAAAAGAGTTTGAAGCGACAGCAGCTGCCTGTGGTAATGCTAATCCCATTTTACACAGCATTGCTGAAAATTCTGATTCCTTGACGTCAGCGAATAGATCCTTAGGTATGTCAGAAATACGAAGTTCAGAAAATCCTGGAAGAATGTCAATTGTTCTATCCTCGGGCTCTGCAATAAGATTATGCAAAATGAACAAGTTATCAGACTATAAAGGATAACATATATATTCATATGCTAGGCAGACAACAAAGGAAAAAAGATAATATCAATGATGATGTTGTCTAGGCCATTCTCGCTCAAAGTCTTTCGTAGCTAATCTAGATCAGGTGCAGTATAATGCAAAAGGCTAGCTAAGGCCAAGAGGCCATGCCTAATTTGATGAAATCACAATTCCAGGATTTATTTTCTTCCCAAAATTGGTGCTTTTCATTGTAAACCTTCTGATTTACAATTCAAAAAAATAATATTAAAATTAATTTTTTTAAAATACTCATATAATTGTTTGAACAAAATTGAATTTTATCTTTTTACTTATCATATGAATTCAAATGAAATTATATAATTGAATTCAATTAAAATAGATAATTAATTATTACAAATAAATTCTACTCTGACGGTGGAAAATTAACCATGTAGATGCCATTAAATGCATAGTAACCGTACCTCTTCCCTGGGATGATGAAGATTGGATCTCGATCCTGTCGAGTTCCTTAATTTAGAAATCAGTAAAAGCACAACGTGTGTTCTAGCCATTCATTGTGTAGAAAAATCTCAATTCCCTTGATAATTACGAGTACTTTTCACTTGAAAATATGCTAACAAAATAGCTATATTGTCGATGACCAGCTCAACAAGGAAAATATAAAACCTTACCATTAGTAATGCTTCTCATTTTCTGGTGGACTAGATCGGCTTCAAGGACCAAGAGGAGGGAACGAGAACCTGAGGTCCAGAGGGGCACCCAAGTGATATGCAATTCCCGAGCCATATCCGCTGCAAACCAAAGAAATGCATCGCTAATGATGCAAGTAAAATCCTTCCCTACCTCTTTCACCGCCACCTCCATTGCTTGCTTAAAATTCCCCGGCGTCGCCTTAAAAAAGTAATTCATTACTTCATCGCCATTCCCTGCAAAGCTGTAGTTCTCAGGCAAACCGTCGTTGACGTTGTACGGTTTTATGTTTTCCAGCCCGTCCTCCTTGGAGAAAAGTTTGCCGTTGGACTCCTTTGTGCTGAAGAATGAAAACTTTGCATCTGAAGCAGAAGCAGACAGCCTCCTGACGAGAGAAAGAAGTGGAGGACCATGAGTTGCCACGGGGAATGCTAGAACAGCAATATGTTTCAAGTAATTTCTGGCTTCTGACATGATTAACTTGGTTTACAATGGAGGTATTAGATATGTTTTATTATTTTGGGGAATCAAGTTAAATAGGAGGTAAATTGGCTTTCTGTGTGCTCACTAATACAGTATCTAGTAGCACGGTTAAAGTCGTGTTTGGATACATGAAGAAGCGACAAAGAGATGGTAGGTCAACGACCAGTCATAAAGCACATCTCGTGCGGGACAATTTTCGAAACATAACTAAATTCAGTATTTTTTTTTTTAATTTCAATTATTTAATTTTCGAGAAAAAGAATTATTTTTTTATCATAATTCTGACTTTTTATTTATTTTTTTATGTTCATGGAACAAATATTTTTTTTATTATTTTATGTTGGTTATTTAAACACAAATTTGAAGCAATTAAAATATATATACGAAGAAACACAAAATTTAAATCAAGTGAAAAAAATGCATCGCATAAGCCGAAATCCTCTCTTCATTATTAATTTGTTTCTTTTTAATTTTAATATAAAAATGTTAATTTTTTTTATTAAAGGCATGCTTCTCTACTTCAAATGATTTATAAAGAGATTTTAAATCAATAAAGAAAAAAAACATTTAATTGTTTTTATACGATTACATCAAAACATTAATGAATATTTAGTTAAAAAATATATAAAAAAAAGATGAAAATAAATAAGAAATAATATATATATATATATATATTGTTTTTATTAAATATTTATATGCATTTTTTTCAAAAAAGACTTGTATATTAGTTCGATATATAATTATATAAAAATATTAAATATAACTATAAAAATATTAAATATTATTTAAAAATCATAGCATAATATAATAATTTTTAAAATATTATTTAACATATTTATTTAAATGAAATTTTATTTTAAGATTTCAAGGGAAAAAAGAAAAAGAGAAAGAAAATATAGCAGAGACTTGTCAATTCCAAACCTGTAAGTATTGATTTTAGAGCCAAGCCCAAGATTTTTTTTTGGAAGATTGTGGAAGAACCTTATTTAAATGAAGGTAAATTAAATGATAAAAAAATTTGGGTTCAAGATTTTGAACTTCAAAAACGTAGATTTGAATTCTTTTTAATAAAAAAAATGTCATATGCATTTTTAAAAACCTATTTATAACCATAAAATATATTATATCAGGTCTAAAAATTCAAAATATATTCTAACATGTTAAATAATCTTCCATGTCCTGATGTCAAAAAAAGTAGGAAAATAGGGATCGTGGTTGCAAAAACCAATCCAGGAGCCCTCGAGGGTCAGTTTGAGGTGACAATAAGAAGGATGAAATGCACTACTCAAAAACAAATGTTTTTATGGTTATAGTTGTAATAGCAGTAATAATTTAAAGTATTTTTTATTTAAAAATATATTAAAATATTTTTATTTTAAAAAAAAAAAAAATTTATATCAATATATCAAAATAATATAAAAATATAATTCTTTCTTATTTTAAATAAAAACAATTTAAAATTTTTAAAAATATAGTTAGCATTACTTTTCAAACACACACCCGGATAAATAAAAACAAAATATGGAAATGCATTTATCTGGTCCCATTCGAACATGGAAAAAACCTCATGAAGGGACACCAGGAGAGAGGCAAGCACAACAGATAGTAATAAACTAAACATTTATTTTTATGTTTTAAAAATATTTAAAAAAAATGAAAATTTTTTATTTTTTATTTAAATTAATATTTTTAATATTTTAATACATTAATATTAAAAATATTTTTTAAAAAATAAAAAAAATATTATTTTAATATATTTTTAAATAAAACATATCTTATAAAATAATTAATCGTTAATGTTGGGAAGAAACCTAGGAGAGGCAAAGTGAGCGACTTATAAACACAGTGATGTAGCTGTCCTAATCTTGGAAAAGTGTGTTTGTTTTTGCTGTAATTGTTGTGGTTATGGTTGAAAAAAATCACTTTTTATGTGGTTTGTGTATATATTTTGAGTGTTTGGTTAAAAGTGTGGTTTGACTTTATTGTGGTTAAAAACTTGTTTGGTTAAACCTGTGGTTGCGGTTGCTTTTGTACCCAAAATGACTAAAAAGGACATAAATAAAATAATTTATTGTGTTAAGAGGAAAAAAACATTTTTTCCACATAAATACCAGCAAAATAATAAAAGCGTGCTTTGTTATTACAATTAAACATTATTGCTCCATCAAACTATTTGCAATGCCATCACGAATATAATCCATACGCGACGCCCTCTAGTGTCCACTTGTTTGTGATTGTGGAACGACATCGAGAAAAGTATCTGGAGGAACAAAATCAGGATGGCTATCAAACTTGTTGAATGCAATATCTTGGCCCGACTTCTGTCGAATATAGTTATGCAGCGCCATTGATGCGACAACAATTTTAACCTGTGATTTGTATGGAAACTCAGGCATGGTTTTCAAGATTTGCCATCTTTTCTTCCAAACTCCAAATGTACATTCGATTACACATCGTAATGATGAATGGACTCGGTTAAATAGTTCCTCCCGACTCCGCGGTTGTCCTCGTCGATGAAATTCTGGAAGATGATATCTTTCCCCTTTATATGGACCCAAGTAACCGTACTCATTCGGATATCCCGAATCAATGAGATAATACTTCCCTGCATAAATGTTAGAATTGATTAACGCTTACAAAATACTTCATATAAAAACAAATTAGACCAGCTGAACAACAAGCATATTTTTTTTACGTGTGAATACCTTCCGGTAGCCGCGGAAATTGTATGTTTGTATTTCCAATCGCCTCATAAAATATTCTTGTATCGTGAGCACTACCTTCCCACTCAGCCCAAACAAATGTAAATTGCATGTCAAAGCTACATGCTGCCATTATATTTTGCGTCGGTATACCTTTTTTTTTACCAATAAATGGTATTTGATTTTCTTGTGAAACACATGCATATACATGTGTTCCATCAATCGCTCCAATGCAATTCTACATATACAAAAAAATTATTGTCGAATTAATTTAATTGCACGTAAATATTTGATTGTAACCTTTTGAAATATTTAACTACTTGTACAAAGTATTGCTTACCTTGAAATAGGGCATGTATCTCGGATTCATTTCAATTTCCAATGGTGTTGTCGTGAATTATGGATCTACTAGTCTGATTAAATCAGCTGCTAGTAAGCACACAGAACGAAGAACCTCGTTGAAATTTCTAGAAATGGTTTCACTTGAATGCTGAAAACGCTCCTGCACTTCCCTATTCAATGCACCGAGAGCTAAAGTGTAGAGAAACATGCCTACTTTCTTAATAACACTCATTCGTCTAGACGGTTTCAACCCGTACATCGTTTCCAACTCAAAAGCCAAACTCTTCAATGTGTCAGCATCCATCCGAAACATGTTCACACAATGCATCCAATGCCCATTTAAAATTTTAATCAACCATCACATGCCAGTGTTGTATGAATCCATACATGGCTCTTTATAAATATATGTATTGTAATAAAAAGTCAGTGCTCCAGCCGTGCAGATGATTAATTTAGTGCAATTACACTCTCTATGCCAAAATAAATCTCCACCAGCATCGTCATCCTGTTGATTTAGGTCGTCGTGTTGAACCTCACTATTATAGTTTACATAACCATCACCAAAACCACTTACAGAACTTATACCAGCAAACCCATCAGACACATACCGACCAATATTATTCATAACATTTTCATAATGGTCATCAAAAAACGCATTAAAACAATTCGCATCCATATCTACAAACAAAATTTAATATCAATTTTCAACCTGCAGAGTACCGGTACAAAATACATGTTCATTGAACAATTTGTGTTTGAAATTTTGTGTCGTTAATGCCGGTCTTAACACAAAACATTTATGTTCGATCAAGCACTAAATATCGAACCTCTTTAACTTATACGTAATACAATATTTTTCAACACAACAATAATTGTAATTTTCAACCTGCAACGTAACGGTAACATGACAGTTTTGTCTGCGTAATTTGTTTACAATATTTTTAACAGTAATGGCGACATTAACTTATCCACAACATCTATATTGTAGCAATCCCAGATAAGTGAACGTATTTACAGCAACATTAACTTAAGCAAAAAACATTTAATTTGAAGCAACCCCTACGAAACGAACAGATTTTACTTATAAGTATCGCATTAAATATTTTACAACACAACCTTAAATTCAACCCACAAAACAGTGTTCGTATGTTGGCATGCTTGAAATTAATTGCTGGCAGCCACTTAAGGTTTTTTCATAAAAATAAGTAACGAGAAGGGACAACTGTATAAATAGCAAAAAAAAACATAAATTCACTTCCTTTATTGACAATAACAGCAGCCCTAAAATCATTTACCATCAAAATTTGGTAACAAAACATAAATATAAAGCTTTATTAACTAAAAAGCATCCCTAAAATCAACAACTAACATTCTAATGGCAATGAACTTGAAGTTGCAGTATATAAACATAAAGAAAACCTCCTGAAGTAGCCATCACTACCGTGGGAATGGTTGTAAATTTTGTGCCCAGCCAATGAAAATTCTTTGGAATGATACTGCTTCTTAAATAGAAACACACACACAGCACAAACTAACCTATATTTACTTTCATACCCATCAGCAAACCGATATTTGTACCATTACCAACCATTCAACCCAGCAACTCCCATTCAACCCACTATCAAACATGCAAGTAAGGAACAATAATTAACAGCAGTAGCTGCCATTCAAGTCAACATACATTCAACAAATCAGCAGCCATTCAACTCATAAAAAACATGCAATCCGTTAAGTGAAAATATGAAATTCAAGGCTGAAAAAGCAGCCTAAACACAAAGTATTCCAACCATTCAAACTAGGCTATAGATGTCAACATGAAACATACAATTACAGCTTCTACAAGGTACAACAATAACTGTTAAAATCATCTCAAACATAACCAATTAGCCTACAACTACAAATACAAAGGAAGTGCTCAACATATGATACGTTACAAGCTAAGAAACTTGGGAAAAACAGCAAAGGCATAACCGTTTGCATTAACCATTATGCAATTCTATAGCCGCAATAACACCTTATGATCCTCACCTTTTTTTGGACTGTTAACTGCGAAAAAATACGTAAAATACAATATGTTAACAGCTCATTGGAATACAAACAAAAAATGATAAGTTTGCTAAACATTAAAAAAAAAACATGAAATATGGAATGCATGCAATAATTACCAAAACATATTAAACACAACAAAATTTAATTGCTGCAACATATAACACACAATAACATACATAAATGTAAGTTTTTCATATATCAAATGACAACTTACTTCAAGGTCAGTAGTTAGCCCTTAGATCGAACATTAATTTCATCCATTGAAATTTTCGGTCCATATCACCAATTGTTACCCACACTTCCCTCTTACTTCTAACCATAAAAAAACTCAGTTGCAAAGCAATACAGCTCACTGCCGAACACCACTTCCTCAATGGAGTGAAACTCCTTCATCACCTCTTCTATGCTACATCCTTTTTTTATCCAAAACACTTGACGTGCACTCACTCTTGGTAGATACACTATCCATTAAATTATCTAATCGCGAAAACAATTGCAATCCCCTTTCGGCACCCTTTTTTTCTCATTTTATTGGGAATTTTGTTGCACACCTTTTCTCTTACCACTACTACCAGTGGGATTGCTTGTGCTATTGGCAAAATTGACACCAGCCACCATATTATTGACATTGACAACAAAATTTGGAAGACTATCCTCCTTATAATCGCCACTACCTTCCACAAGATGAGGGTCGTCATTAATTACGTTAGTTTGCCTTTGACCGCCATCATCTTCATCTGAATTCAAACCCTGTGATGGAGCCTAAGCATACTGACCGGCAGCAACAGTGTTTATAAACATGATATCATATTTACAACACAATGTTGGATCGATGCCAGCATGCCTAAACATTCTTGCCCTGCGTATCTCCTATAACAAGGGACAATGAAGATAAAAATGCATAAAAAATGATGTAAAAGCACGCAAGCAAACAGTTTATAACAGCTCTAAACATATTGAAAAACAACAAACCTGGTTTTTAGCTTTCCACCATTAACCAGGAGCCAAAATTGTTCCAAGTTCAGCACTTCATCCACGAAAATCAACCTTTTCCATATTCTCCAATCTTTTTTAATTCCATCCCACTTATTCTTTAATTGTGCTTTCGTTAATGCATGGCCAGTTTGATCCTTAAAGCAATTCATAACATATTTCCACCCAGCTTTGTCGAAATGTGTGTTGGGTCGCATACCTTACTCAATTGTTTTAATACATATGTCACAAAAAGCGTGCAACATCTCTCTAGTCCAATAAGCTCTATCTTGTGATTGAGAATCATCCATGTTCTTGGTTATAATGTGTTGTCTAATAAACAATTAACAGGTTAATTTCCTAGAGGCGATGTAAAGGACATGGAATGCATAATCTATCATAATTAAATCGCAAGCTGAAATTAAAGAGCCTAGGAAGGCATGCTAAAGAGACAATGTCCAACCTTGAGTGTATAAAGAAATATTCAAGTACTGATTTGCATTGGAGTTTTGAAGGTATTAGTAAAAACATGCTTAACTGGAATCCTCCTTCAGTTTTGAAATATTTTCTCATGTTCAGCACATTAGCAAATTAAACTCAACCTCGAGCCATCAGAAAAAAGGCACATAATTGAACTCAACCTCAGGCTATCAACAGAACCCCACATCAGCAACAACACAATACATTTTAAAAACATTTCAAGAACATGAACAAACAGTAGATGATAGGGGGGATTAGAAGTTTAGAATATGTAGATATGTTATACCCTCAAAGAAAGAAAAGATTAATTATAACACAAAATAAGTTTTCCAAATAAAAAAAAAAGGAACACAAAGAAAGTAACAGAGCTTTAGAAACCAGAAGAAAAGCAGATAATGCAGTAACCACTTAGAAAATGTAATATACAATTGTCATAACTAAGTAACAGAATAAATGTTCAACCAAAACATACATAATAAAACACTACAATAACAGAAATGTTTATGCTCAGACATCACACAGCAATTGAAAATTAAAGACTATAGTAATTGTGCAACCGAAACAGAGCAACTGACCTTGAATTTTCCTTTGCAACCGAGACAAAGATTGGTAAGATGATTGTGCTTCAGCTTTCCAGGAGAATGATTTCGATGTTGTCTTTGGTTCTGGCAAAGAAAACACACAGCAAGAAAAAATTTTGGTTAGAGATAACAATGTGTTTTAGCAGATAAGGCATGATCTATACAATTTTTTAGGTCAAGTGCGAAGAAAATTACCTAGGTCAGTGTGTGTCTTCTTCAACCGCAAAAAGAGTTCATCATGACAGCAGATCGGTGGCAGATGGGCTTGATCTACACTTGGCTACAAACACTGGTTACAGTTTGTGTGAGAGAATGGAAGAAGGTGTACTGTGGGTGTGTTTGCCACACTGTGAAAGCGCGAGGAGAATGACTGATTTTTTTAGAAGAGAGCAACTTTGGAGGAGGAGAACTCAGGAAGGCGAATGTGGAGGAGGAGAGACGACCGTGCAGAACCATTTGGACAGATAGGGCTAATTAATTGTTTTGGTAAAGTTGCCAGCATTTTCTCTGAACATCAGCCACGACAAAAGCAACAGCGAGTTGCTTTTGCTTATCCTGCGTTTGGAACACAATTTGTGTGGGCCCCATTGAGTTTGCAAACGTGGGTAGCTATTAACCAAACAACTTGAAACAATGGAAACGCTGCAACGTGGACGCTCCCACATAACCAAACAGGTTCGAAAAAGGCAACCCCTACTCTAGCTTAGAATTTTTTTTTAAAAAAAGAAAACTATTATTTTAAAATAAAATTAAAGAAAAAATAAGATACTTTTAAAAAGTTTTGAAAAAATATCATATATTTAACATAATTGTTATTTAAAATAATAATTTATATAAAAATTATTATTCTTATTCATGTTATTGATAAAACTGGTGCATTTACTAGTCATTATAAAAAATATAAATAGTCTTAGATGTATTATTATATTGTGTTATTTTTTTTAATTAATAGTTATTTTTATTATTTCTAGTTTTATAATATTAATTTTGCGACTTGTCATGTTGATTTTAAATTTGTCTTACATATTATGTATTTTCATACCTAATTTATATAAGCATAATGTAATATTATCAAAAAACAGATAAACATGCGAACAAGTTGTTTAAAATTTTAAATCGTTTATTAATAATTTAAAAAAACAAAAATAAAAATATGTTTAAAAAACACATATATTAATTTGAAATTATAATTAACAAATTAAAATGAAGTTAAAATATCACACTTTGAATTATGAGTATGAGATTTGATAATTTATAGACTTGTTTGGCTTTTGAATTTTGATTGTCATGACTTAGATTTAAGTTTTTTGTGGAAATTGGGTTTGAGACACAACCGCTATTCACATTAGCAGTTGCTTAAAAGTTTTAAATGACTACTAATTATAATATTAATTGTTTAATAAATTATTATTATTAGCGTTCATTAATAAAACCGTGTTTTGCATAGCAGTTCAATCTAAATTATACTATTTTCTAAATAATTAAAGCACACTAATAGTCTAATACAGTATCCAGTGACACGGTTAAAGTCGTGTTTGGATTAAAAAAAACACATGAAGAAGCGACAAAGGGATGGTAGTTCAACAACCTTAGTTGTGTAATTTACTTTTCAAATTGACCAGCGGACAAACTAGGTGTAGTAAGTACCAGTCATAAAGCCCATCTCGTGCGGGACAATTTTCGAAACATAACTAAATTCAGTATTATTATTATTATTTTTAATTTCAATTATTTAATTTTCGAGAAAAAGTATTATTTTTTATCATAATTCTTACTTTTTTATTTATTTTTATTATTATATGTTGGTTATTTAAACACAAATTCGAAGCAATTAAAATAAATTTACGTAGAAACACAAAATTTAAATTAAGTGAAAAAACTGTATAGCTTAAGCCGAAATCCTCTCTTCATTATTAATTTGTTTCTTTTAAATTTTAATATAAAAATGTTAATTTTTATATATTAAAGGCATGCTTTTCTACTTAAAATGATATATAAAAAGATTTTAAATCAATAAAGAAAAAAAATAAAATTTTAATTGTTTTTATTCGATTACATCAAAACATTAATAAATATTTAGTTAAAAAATAAAAAAAGATAAAAATAAATAAGAATATATATATATATATATATTTTTATTAAATATTTATATGCAATTTGTTTTAAAAAAAAAGACTTTTGTATATTAGTTTTGATATATAATTTTATATATATAAAAAATTAAATATAACTATATAAATATTAAATATTATTTAAAAATCATAGCTTAATTGAATAATTTTTTAAATATTATTTTACTTAATTATTTAAATAAAATTTTATTTTAAGATTTTAAGGGGAAAAAAGAGGATAAAGAAAATATAGCACAGTCTTTTCAATTTCAAACCTGTGAGCATTGATTTTAGAGCCCAAGTCCAAGAATTTTTTTTATGTTGTTGATGAGCATTAGTTCTAGTAAATGAAGGTAGTTCTAATGACCAAAAATTTTGGGTTCGAGATTTTGAACTTGAAAAACACATATTCAAATTCTTTTTAATTAAAAAAATGTAATATGTACTTCTAAAAACTTATTTATAGTAAAAATTCAAAATACGATCAAATGAAAAATTTATTCTTAAATTCAAAATTTATCATTGACAACAAAAGTTTTACAACCCGAGATCTTTCTTCTCTCTCTCTTTTTTTTTAAATGATTTTCTCTTTCCTTCCTAAGCTTCAAGAAAAGAAAACCAATAGAGGGAGGTGGGAGCAAAGAAAAGACAACAACAGAACCAACATGATAGAAAACCAAGCAACAAAGAACCAACAGAACACAGCAATCATACTAACCAATGAATAGGAGAGGAAAAAAAAAACTGTGAACAATGGAAGCTGAAAACATGAATAACAAGGCAGCAAACAATGCAAAAGAAAAAACATAAGATAATTTTGAGGAGATAACAAGAAAATCTAACATGTTAAATAATCTTCCATGTCCTGATGTTAAAAATATATTGAAAAAAAGATTAAAAAAAAATAAGAATCGTAGCTGCAAAAACCAATCTAAAAACTCTCGAGAGTCAGTTAGGGATTATAATTAACAAATTAAAATAATATTAAAATATCACACTTTGAATTTTAAGTTTGAAATTTGATAATTTATAAACTTATTTAACTTTTGATTGTGGTGATTTAGTTTTATGTAAAAATTAGATATGAGATATAACTGTTATTCTCATTAGTAATTGCTTAGCGGTTTTAAACAACTACTAATAGTAATAGCAGTTGTTTAATAAACTATTATTATTATTAGTGATGGTTAATAAAATTATATTTTTTATTTGAAGTTGAGTCTAAACTATATTATTTTCTAAATGCATTTATTTTTTATATTATTTTTCAAAAAAAATAAAATTAAACCATGCTAGTTTGATATATATAAAAAATAAATCCTATGGCTTAAGCTAGTAAAGAAGCTGAGGTAGACGAAGAGAGAACCTTTCCCTTAAATCTCAGCAGCCAATGAAAGCTAGAAATCACAGCAAACGCGCTACATTTGACCATGATCTAGGAATATAGGGCATTAACTCAACTACATTTAATAATATTATTTTTTTTGGAACGAATGTTTTATTTAATAAAATGTTAATATGAAAAGGATTGAATAAAACTATGGGGAAAAAATTTAAGTTGGGCAAAAAAGAAAGAATGGTTCCTAACATATAAAAAAAAATTGAAATTTTATTTGTAAAATAAGTAAAAATCAAATCATATTCTAAAAAAAATCATCATAAAAACTTGTTAAAAAATTAAAATTGAAAAAAAATATAGTCAATAGCATATGAAATTGCAAGGAAAAAAAAGAAAAAAAAACTAAAGGAAAAAAGACCCATGCGTAGGAGCTCAGCTTCAGTGACCTAGTGCGTCTAGGTTTAAAAAAAGCCTAGGTGTGTATGTGGGCCTTTCAGCCTAAGCCCACATGCTTAGACTAACTTTATTATATTTTATTAAGAAGTGATGACTTATCATATGATTATAATTTTTTAATTTTTAAAAAAGATGACAGCGTTGCTTTTTTTCCCCATATTTTCAGTCACAATGATAACCAAAACATCGAGGATGATGTATTTTCAACTTATTATTTATCCAATACACCTCGATATGACTTTAAAAACCAAAAAAATTAACTTAAAACAAAAAAACTTCATGTGCTTAGATTTATAAACTCTTTATTAAATTAAACTTGTTAATACAAAAATTGATTTTTTTTTTAGTCAAAATTGATATCAATCAAGTTTTATTTTTCTCTCTACAATTGAGATTCAGCTTCTCTCTCTCTCCTCTCACAAACCAAAGAATAAAAAACAAGAAAAATAAAGTTTAGGATTAAAATTAAATTTTAGAAATATCAAGGGGGCAAAAATTTGTAATTTGAAAAGTAGGAAGACCATAATAAACTATTTTTATCCAATTTCAAAACTGCCTTTTATTTTTCCTTTCTTTTCACTCTGCTCCTTTTTATTTCAGTCTAGTCCCTCCTATATAAATTAAAAGCAATCCCCCTTCAATTTTTTTTTTTTGGTAGAGGAAGGGTGCTAGAATATTTTCGGTTTCTTCCTTTATTATACAAGAATATATTTCCCGTCATTAAAAATCTTTAGAAGTACGTAACCTAAGCAAAATTGATTTTATGAATAAAATAGTTTACCAGGAAAAATCTAGACATATTCTAGTGATGACATGACATCTATTAGCTGTACTAAAACTATTTTTTATTTTCTTGAACAATGAACGTATTTTCATACTCTAATACAACTCAAAAGTACATGTTACGTGGTGCACTCTTATTGGGTCTTGTCAAAGCTAGATACGTTTAATTAAACAAATCTTGCTTAAATATAATACAATATAATATAAAATTATAACAATAGCTAAAAGGAGTCAGTGTTTTACTGTGGATTGCTTTAAGTTTTTTTTTTTTTTTTATGCCTTTTAGGAATTTTCTTTTACTTCTTTCTTTGTTTTTTTTTTCCTCTTAACACAATTTTTGTGTGGGTTTTTTTTTAAGTTGTATTATTTTTTTATGCCTTTTAGGATTTTTTTTTGCTTTTTTTTTCTTTTAACAATTTTTTTTATTTAATTTAGTTTATTAATGTTAAATTTTTTTATTTAGTTATCAGATTTTCATGACATGTTTTCTGAATTTAATGGGTTAACCTGATTTGACAAGTTAACATATAATATTTTTATTTTTTTTAATTCTTTTTAATTAATTTTTTTTGTTTAGTTTAGTTTGTTAATGTTAAATTTCTTTCTATTTATTTATTAGACTTTCATGACACATATCCCGAATTTCACGGGTTAACCTGGTTTCACGGGTGAACCCAGTTAATTTTGGGTTGACCCGTTAATTATTTTTTTTCATAATTTTTTTTGTTTAATTTAGTTTGTTAATGTTAATTTTTTTTTTATTTAATTATCAGACTTTCATGACACAGATCCTGAGTTTAACGGATTAACATGGTTTGACGAGTTAACCCGGAATTGTTTTTTGATTTTTTGTTTTTAATTAATTTTTTTTTTGTTTAGTTCAGTTTATTAATGTTCACCTTTTTTTTATTTAGTTACCAGACATTCATGACACGGATCCCAGGTTTAATGAATTAACTTGGTTTGACGAGTTAACCTGAATTTTTTTTTTACTTTTTTTTTCTTTTTAATTATTTTTTTTTGTTTAGTTTTTTTTGTTAATGTTAAATTTCTTTCTATTTAGTTTTTTTTTCTTCTTAGAGGTTTTTTTTTTCTTTTATTTTTTCTTTTTAATTAATTTAGTTTATTAATATTAAATTTTTTTCTAAGTAGTTCTGGGCTAATACCTTTAGTTTTTCTTTTTGTTTTTATGTCTTTGACAGTGGACTGCACAATGCAGTCCACAATGAAAAGGTTGATGCCTTTTTTTTTTTAATTATTTTTTTTCGTTTAATTTAAATTATTAATGTTAAATTTTTTTTCTATTTAGTTATCAAACTTTCATGACACGGATTATGGGTTTGACAGGTTAACCTGATTTGACGAGTTAGCCCAGTTAATTCTAGGTTAACCCATTAATTTGTTTTTTTTCTTTTTAATTATCAAACTTTCACAATTCGAATTCAAGGTATGACGAATTAACCTGGTTTGAAGGGTTAACCTAATTAATTCATATTTTTTTTTCTTTTTTTTTTCATTAGTTTTTTTTTTCCTGTTGGTTTTTTTTCTTTTTAACTAATCTATTTAATTATCACACTTTTATGACACGACCTTGCAGCCATACCAACGTCCAATGCTATTAGGTATGATATTGCAGTCCAGACACTTTTATGCTAATGGTTAACCCAAGTTTAATGTTATTATTAATATTATAAATATTGCTCTTGGATCAGGCGTTGCAACCAAACCTAAAACTCTTGAGTATAACTTTAAAAAAAACCTAATATTTTTAGATCTTGAATATTTCTTTTTTTTTAAATAATTGACCCATGGCATCGCGCGGGCATGTAACTAGTAATGAGACTAAAACATGAGAACTTTGAACGAGTCTGTTGTCTCATAATCTGTATTCTGTGCATTGAATTGAATCCAGAATATATAATTATTTATTTAGTTTGGCTATTTAACAACCAATTTTCTACATATACAGAGAGAGAGAGAGAGAGAGAGGTTACAAAATTTAAAACGGGAGTGTGGCTATTGGAACAGCCTTTTTGTCTATTGGCATCCACAACGACCACAACTTTTTCTCATTTAAATGACTTTAATATCCTTTTGTTTTTCTTTATTTTTTTTTAAAAAACATTAATTTGTTACAATCTCATTAGTCAATTAAACACCACGCCTGCATCCTTGTTTTTTATTTTTTCCCATTCAGCCACTCCCACCTGCAAGCTAGTCAAAATTCAGAAACCACTACAAATCTCAACTATGGATGAAAAAAACGAGAAAAATGGATTTAATTTCTACTGAACTTAAAAAATGATAGCTTAGGAGAACAAGAAGCGTTAATTAGTATCGGTTTTTTGGGGGGTTCCTGTAGCTCGGGTTTTTGGTGGTGCTGCTGCCATGGTTGGTTGTGCTTGGTTTTTTGGTGGTGGTGCAGCCATGGTTGGTTGTAAGTCCTCCTTTCATCGTCAAAAGTGCTGGTAATTGAAGGGTGGAGCCACTGCTAATTTGGTTTCCAATTCTCAAAGCCACTGGTAGAATGTAACAAGGAAATGACTAAAATGTCTTCCACAAAAACAAAGGTGGCAATCATTATCGAACATGGGTGCCACCCCATAGTTGACACTTTTTATACCCCTCCAAATATTCTAGCTACCACCGCAGCCCCGTCATTATAAATATGCACAGGCCCCTCCTAAAATCCCCGAATGAATGAAAGGTTCAAAATATTATTCTGCAAATGCATACTCGTTATGCTACCATCTCCATTTTTATCCTTCTCATTTCCAGCACACATGCTGTCATCACAAGACGACCAGACCCCTACCTTAGGGCGGCGAACCAGTTCATGGCTCCTCAAAACGCTGCCCGTGCCTCTTTGAGGATTCGGCCATTAGTGTGGGATGCAAATTTGGCACGTTACGCGCAATCGTATTGCAATCAAAGGCGCTACGACTGTGATTTAAAGCATTCTAACGGACCATACGGTGAGAACATCTTCTGGGGCAGTGGCAGTGGCTGGACTCCAGCTCAGGCCGCCGCCGCATGGGTCTCGGAGCGTAAATGGTATGATTACTGGTCTAATTCTTGTGCAGAGGATCAAGAATGTGGACATTATACTCAAATTGTTTGGAACAGCACTAAAAGAATTGGGTGTGCTAGGGTGGATTGTTTTCGCGGAAGGGGAGTTTTCATGTCTTGCAACTATGATCCTCCTGGGAATTATATTGGAGAAAAGCCTTATTGAATGTGTTTCTTGAGGTTTTGCCTAGTTTTTATTTATTTTATTTCTATTTTTTTCTGGAAACCTCATATGATAATTACATTCTATCATATGGTGATTGATGTGTTCTCCTTGACACAATTTTCACCCTTCTTTATTTTATGTATTTATTGTAAAATAAATTTCAATATAACATGAAATATAACGATGTAAGCAAAAAAAGAAAAAAGATTTTTCAATGTTAACGGTACTGTGGCTTCTCATCCTTTAAGTTTCGGCTCGTCTTTTTTTCACTATAGCGATCTTAGTTTTCAAAGCATTCAATCTCGTGTCCTTCGTAATTATTTATATTTTAATAATAAGACCTTTTAAAAGTAAATAAATTTATTTATTTTTATTTTAAATTAATATTTTATAGTATTTTCAAAATAATTTGATATATTAATATAAAAAATAACTTTTAAAAAATAAAAAAATATAACTTTAATATATTTTTAAATAAAAAATAATTTAAAAAACATCCGCAACTATATTTTAAAATAAATATATGCTACTTTATTTGAAATACTAGCCGAGATCTACTCGTATATAAAGGAAGCTGCTTCTATCACAGAGTAATTAAGAACATCAACTAACCAATTAATATGAATTGTAAACGAAGAGAACCAACTAACTGGTTTAAATGCACCAACTGTAGTTGCCAAGGGAAACTAGAAACAGGTAGGTGTAATTTGTTGCCCATTCGTTGCCACGCGGAAAGCTTCGTTAGTGTTATTAAACACAGCTTCTCTTTATACGAGGTAATGAATTTGATTACTTGTCGATTCAGCCTTTGACTAATTTTAAAATTAAATTATATAAAAGTTTATTTAATGTTACTTGTTTAATATTTTTTGTATGATTTTTTTTAAAAAAAATCTTAATAATTTTTAGATATTAAAATAATATTATTTTGAATTATCCTATTTATATTTAATATGTCAAAATCATAATTTAAATCATAAATCTAATCGGGTTTTAATAGCTTTACTTGCTTAAATTAACTTTTTATTTAATTATATAATAAAATAGTTAGATATTATAATTGTGAAAGCAAGTTTTAATCAAGAAATTAAAAAATTATTAACCAATAATTTTACGCATTTAGATGAAGAAATTTAAGAATAATAAATTTTTAAAAAATCATAAAAAATATATTTCATTCTAAGTAAATATTAATGAGAAAATATTTTAAAAATTATGCTTATTAGATAAATGCATAACCATCCATAAAACAACAAATGATATGATCATAAAAATCCCTAAAATTCTTTTTTTAAAAAAACAATAGAATAACTAGATCATCTTTGTAAATTGTAAGTATTGTTCTAATAAAAAAATACATATACAAAAAGACGCATGTAGGCTTGGCCTTCTAGCCTATTTGCCGCCTAGCCTTTGAAAACATGCCATACGTCCATGGGCTTAGAACGCCTTTGGAGAAAATGGCCATGCCCACATGCATAATTGGTTTTAAAAAAATTAATAGACAGACAACATTTTTTTTTTTAAATAAGAAAAGTAAATGACACCATCATCATCTATATCTATTTTGATGGTCAAAATATAGCCGACATCACTTTTTCTTTCTTTTCATATTTTAAGGTGATTCTCTCTCTCCTCTCCACTCTCAAGAATTGAAATATGTAAAAAAAAAAAGATTAGAGATAAAATTCTAAAAAACAGGGACCATAAATAAAATGAATAAAAAGTCGAAGGACCAAAGTGATTTTTTCTTTCCTTATAAACAATAATAAAAAAATAAAATAAAATTGAGAAGCAAAACAAATAAACAGTTTAGGACCCAAATAAATGCATTGTAGCATACCACAATGCAAGTGTCTAACGATCCATAGTAAAAGAAATAGTAAAAAACACTTCTCATTTAGTTTTATTTGTAAATTACTAATTGTTAATGTTAATAATTGATGTAACAATGTGACTCGTGAGGTTGTACCAATAAGGTCACCCCTTGAGCAAAGATAAATAGGCTATATTATAACCTTGTATTTTATTTTTCAAACTGGCTGTTATTTTAAGAAGAATAATTAATTAAAATAAAATAAAACAGAAGGTAAATTTACTATTCACCTTCTTTGCAAAAGTAATTTCACCCAAAAAAAATCAAGTTCATTTTTAATATTAGATTTATTTGGGATTGAATTTCATAATTTATTTTAATTAATTTTATATAGAGTAATTTCGGTTTATTGGCCTGGGTCATTAGTTTCACTTACTAGAGTACCTGATTTTTTTAAAAAAAATTATTCTTCAATATTAAATTGATTGAAAATTAAATTTTATAATTTATTTTGATTTTTGTTCTATAAAATTATTTCAATCTTTTAATTAACAAAAAAATAATAAAGAAGGATATGAATTCATTGTTCATCTCCTCGTAAAACATAGTTAATTAGAATAGTGATTTGATAATTTTTTTAGTTTTTTACTAATTTTATTATTTTTATTATATATTGAATTTACTAAAAATTAAACTTCTAATTTACTTTAATTTTCTCTGTATAAGATTGTGCATATGCCATGGAAGGGATGGCTGGTCTCAAGTTTGTTTAACATCCAGTAGGAGATGAGCCGAGACATTTGGCTTTGGTGCCTGTTTAAGAAGGGAGAAAACCGGAAAGAATCTAAGGATTGTTTATCATTTTTATGTGCTCTTTCCATGGGGACTCTTCTTTATTTGTTTTAGATTATTGCAGAAATCATTCTTTCCTCCATACATTCCCTTTGTTTCTCTTTCTAATCTAGAGTGTCCCTATAAAAAAAACTCTAAGATTCTTTCCGGTTTTCTCCCTTCTTAATTCTCTCTCTTTTTTGCCATTGCTGGTGTTTTTCTGTCGTGTTTATTAAAGTTGGATGGTGTTCTTCGATTGCTTTCTTGCTCAATGATGAAGTCTGCTGGATTTCTATTTAAAAAATATTTGGCTTTCGTTTCTTCTATTTGTGTGTTTTTTGAATTTTTTTGTGTTTGTGGTGTTTCACGAATATTGATCTTGTTCTGTTATGGAAACTTGCGATTAGTAAAAATAAAAAAAATAATTAAAAAATCAATTAAACTAAAAAAATAAAAAATATAACTAAAGAAATCAAAACAATTTTTTTTTTGATTAAAAACAAAAAAATTAAGTTCATTTCGGTTTTGATTTAAAGCTTTTAAAACTAATTAAACTGAGACAAATCGAACTTAGTTCAATTAAAAGTTTGTTAACTTACATGGTATAAATATAAAATTTTCTTGTAAAGATCCAACTTTAAAATTCGTTGTAGTTGCATGCCCCCTTCCCCCTCTTCATCCTTCTCTCTCAATCTTTTCCACGACTCCATAGCAGATCACTCATAAGATTTGCATCTTTTGTTAAAACATAAAAGTTTATATTATTCTTAATTTATAAAAAAGAAAAGATTCACTGTTTGGATAAGTTTTTCTTGCAATAAATTTTTGTGAATACTTTTATATATGTTGTTCGTTAAGTTATTACCTTCTTTAACTCTTTTTTTTTTTTCCTATTTTTGTGATTACTTTTATTATATGTTGTCAAGTATCCGTAATTATTATTTGATCTATTTTATAAATTTATTTTGGTTTTGCTTTTCATTTTAAAAAAATCAATCACATGAAAAACTACACAAAATCCCATTAAAAAATCAATAGGTTTTACTAGTTTTTCTCTTAAAAAAACCAAACCAAATCAAACCAAACTAAACAAAAACTAATTGGTTTAAACTAATTTCCAGTTAAGTCCAATTTAATATATATATATATATATATATATATATATATATAATTTCGTTTGGTTGGAAAATACTGACTCCAAGCTCTTTCTCTGGATTTTTTCATGCAGTTCTTAAGAAGTTGTGACGCCTTGATTTTTTCTGACACTTTTGTCTCTGTTGTTTTCTGTGTGTGTAGTGTTACATTGCCTTTCGATTTGAGTTGTGTAATTTTTTTTTTTGGCTTCGACAGCTTTTTATTGCTTGATTAGTGTGTTTCTGCTTCTTTGTTTTGATGTTTTTTTTTCATCAAGTTAGATGTTCCTGTATCTTTTTTCCTTTGCAAGAGGAAATGTTTTGTGCTCCAATTAAACTATGTGCATCACATTTATGGATGTGTGCGATCGTTTGTGTTTTGGTGATTTTGAAGGGAACTTCAGCTCTGGGTTTCAACAGTCAGCATTACTGCAGATCATTTTAGTGTTTGCATGAAAAAAATTACAGTTTTGTGTCTGAATATTTTGTGTGTTGTTCATTTGATTCAGATGGACTTGCTTAAAAAAATAATTTAAAAAATTCTAAATTAAAAAAAATAAAATTCAATATCTAACGCTCACTGTCCTAGAAAATCAACACTAGCTTGACCAGCTTGCAAAGCATTTCTCAAAATGGTGGAGGATGATCCTGCGCTTAACGAGGCCTGCTAGACCCTACTGTAATAATAATAATAATAATAATAATAAAACAAATTGAATTTGACGAAGCCCATATCAATAATTGCCCTTCACCTTTAAATATATGAACAACGCGTAACCTTTAAGAAATTCGCAAGTAAATAATTAACATTAACACAACTACTAAAAGATGCAGTAGGTTTTCCTAGCTATTTTACTATTTATATAAACAGCTGTCACTTTTTTTATTTTTTTTATTAAAATGGGGAACCACCTCTCCTTCAAGTGGTTAATGATTCTCATGGTCTAAGATTCATGTGAGTATATCTACCATACTATCTTTAAAAAGGCCACCCATCAGTCTATTCATGAATAAATATTTGGAAACAGTGTTTATGACTTGTAGATCAGCTTCGCACGTGCATTCAAGCGTCACCTAGAGGTGGATCTTGCTTTCTTCAGATACTATGCAAATGCAAATTATGATCACATCCTTTTCCTTCCTCATATTTGCTTTTGAATTATGGATACCTTCCATGCTTGAATTCAACAGCCACCGATTATTTTTTCTTATGAACATCCATGATTACTATAGTTTCTGGATTGACTGACGTGTTTTGTTGCCCTTTCATGAACATTAGCAAGAAATCACTCCCTATTTACGTCTCAGATATGTAAATATTGTATCCATTTGAAAATATGAAGTTGGCAGATGAATTATCTGAGGTATCAGAATAGAACCACCATATCCATAGGATGAGCTCCTTGGCTTCGCCTTGCTTTCCTCTAAATTTACAAATTGCTGTCAACAGATAAAAACCAGGCTGAGATTGGTCTCATAAAGGTACTTGAGGAATTATTTCTCTGTCATTTATTTCTCCTTTGAAAATATTAAAGAAGAATTAAGGCCTCAAATATACATTTTGGAGTGAGGAATTAGTTTCAAAAAGGAAGAAAGAAAGAATGACCAAGACTTTGAGGCATGAAAACAACCTTCTAAACAAAAAAGCCGACTTTTTCCTGTGGGTGAATTGTGCCTTGAGTGCGGTAATTGTCAATGGAGCTTAGGTTCTGCACTCGGAAGATTATTGAATAATAAAGTGTTCTAACTTTTATGAAGGTTCTTCATGAAGCATTGAATTCCTGGTCAAAGGCAGGTTAAGGTACTCATCATGAAGTGGAATAGCCTTGAAGGACATTGGTCTCCTTCTCAATTTGCTCCTCACTGCTGCATAGTTTGAAAACTTTCCTGTGAGTTGGATAGGCAATCTATATCAGTCTATTAAAGTCAAATTGTATTCCTGAGTTTTACATTACCTTTTTATTTCCTGGATACTTTTATTGCTGCTTGTTTTTTCTGATCCTTGTGTTTGCAATGATACGTCTGATTTCTTTGTCAGCAAACTCGATAAACTTTTGCAGAACTGCTCATTGACAACGATGATATGAACTCAGTAATAGTCATTATGCTGCATGTCTAATCAACACTCATTGTTTTTGCAAGAAAGTGACATAATGCAACTTATCAGAAGCTTTCATACCTCTTTGTACAATCTTAGCTCCCCTACTGATTTTGATATTTCTACAACGCAATTCATGGGAGCAACCTCAATCACCTGACAGTTGACACGGAATCATTAGACTGTTATTGATGTTAGACTCCTGAATTCTGAAATCCTAAAGCTGTGTGCAACATTTTACCTCTGCAGATAGGTCATAATATGATCTGGTACATCTTTTCATCTTTAGTTTTTGATTCATTTTCATCTGATATGATACAGTATAGTCATTAGTCACCCTGTAATGGAGAAGATCTCTCTAGATGAAGACTCGGGAATCTAATGAGTTTTTACCTTGGAATTTTTCATCCTTTCGACTGACAGACTCACATCCATTGCAGCAACTTCAATTTTCCTTATTGTGTCATGAACCGAATGTTCAGACCCTAGCCTGGTTTTCTGCTTCTTGTCTTCCTAGGAAAGAGAGGAGATTGATTGAAATTCACAAATGAACAAAGGAGGTTGCAGTAATTAAATTCAAGTTCTGGTTATAGGCTTGCCTGTTCTTCAAAGAGACCTGATAAATCAAGGTCATGGGACATTGCTATCAATTGGAAAGCGTTTATGAAACTTGAGGATTCAGGGGTCTCTGTTTCTGAGGCATTGTCCTGCTTAGAGTTTCAGGTATTCAGGTGAAATCATAGAACTTGCTGTCATTTACTGTTTATTGAAATTTACCTCATCTGCATCAAAAGCAGCATTAACATCATCCAGGAGGATTTTCTCGTCGCTTTCATATCCACAAGAAGGCACGTAATCTATCCGAAACCATTCATCTTCAATGATCTGTGGTATTGTTATTCTCTGCAAGGAAGGATGATGACATTGTTTTCTTTGTTATGATCTTAGTATTTGTTAAAGCATAAAATCTTTCCTAGGATATACCTTTCTGGGATTTGGATCTAATATTCTTGATATTAGCCTCCTCTGACTTTTTGTAAACCACAGTGGACAGGTGTATTCAGCTGTAGATATCTTTACACAAACAGGGTCATCAATGGAGTGATTTCTTTCTCACTTGGGAGAGAGAATTAACAGTGCACATATATAAAATAATACCTTCTTATATAACATTATGAGGTTACGTTCGTCAAATGGTAGATATCCTGACAGTAGTTCGAAAAGGATTATCCCACAGGACCAAACATCTGCAGCTGCTCCATGATAACCCTTATTTGCAATAAGCTGCTTAGAATAAAATCACCATTAGCTATAGTGGTGAGGAGAACTGAGGAACAAGTTTCTAAACTATTCCCTAGCCCTCAACCTCCCTTGTTTTCTCAGATGTTACCAGCTGAGAATGATTTTCAGGAATTTGGTAAAACAGGAAAGTTGCTTCTTACCTCAGGTGCTACATAGCATGGAGACCCACAGGCTGTTGTTAGCATGCTAGCAGGCTGTCGATCATATATTCAACCAATGTTAATGGGAATTGTACGAACTAACTTTGCAAATAAATAAATAAGAATAGAAGAAAGATTGCTAGACTTTCAGTACCTTGTGAAATGCGCTAAGTCCGAAGTCGGAGACTTTCAGATTTCCTTTGCTGTCCAGAAGTAAGTTTTCTGGCTGTACACAAGATGTTCATTAATTTGTGTAAATACTTTGTAGATAATTGACAAATAATGCGAAGAACATTGTATATTATACCTTTAAATCTCTGTGATAAACTCCTCTGGTATGGCAATAGTCCACTGCATCTATCAATTGATGAAAGATTGTTCTTGCTTCTGATTCATTTAGTTTCTTGGCATACGACTGAGTAAACAGGGTGCGAACAGGATTAGAAATGTCAAGTGAAACACTTACTCTTGGAATTGCAGATGCTGCTACTTGGATAATCCTTACCAGCTTGTCTGCAAGTTGTCCTCCTGAGATATATTCCATTACCATATAAATCTTTGTCTTTGTGCCGATAACCTGTAATTGTAATTCAACACCAATAAGTATTGAGAAAGAGCTCTCCGACTTGCCGAGTTGAAGTTTAGTTGAGGCCACGTGACACCACATGAAACTAGCTAACGTACCTCATGTATCCGTACGATGTTAGGGTGATGGAGGAGTTTCATAGTTCTTATCTCCCTCTGTACCTGGAATTAGTATTAGCTCCGATATATTAGAAAGAAGCATGTTTGGTTTCGTTAGTCATCAAGACCTTGCTCCAGGAAAGTGGAGAGATTCACCTGATTCTTGAGATCGCTTTTCATGACCATGTTCTTGTCCATGATCTTGATCGCAACCTGATTGCCATTGGTGGTGTCTACAGCAAGCTTAACCTTTGCAAATGTTCCCTCTCCGATTGTTCGACCTACCTGGTACTTACCAAGTTTATTTCCGTATGCCATATTTTATGACAAAATATCGACTCCTTTCTCCTTCTTCTTCAACTAATAACAACTGTTCCTTCTCTAGCTTCTGCAAAATGTTCCTCCCTTGTTTTTTATACTGATATGGATCACGAGCACCTGCACCTCTTGCAAATGTTTCTCAGTATCCTCTTTGCTTCAAACCGGAGGCTAACCGATTAATTTGATTGAGGATGGAGGTTGACTCGTGCTCTTCTTCCCAGCAACTACCATTTACATGGCTCTCAATTCTCATGTCTGTTTTCAGAAGGAAGATATCCGTCTCTGGCACACATTTTTCTTTCTTTCTATATAAACGCATTTGTACATTTGTTGGAGGCTTAGAATAAGTTTCTCTCATGGAAGAAACGATGACTTGTTGTTAGCTGGCTAGTCGGTTGACTCTGTTTTGAATGGTAAGTTAGCAGTTGCTGTAACATGTACAGTCTTAAATATACTTACTTGTGGTATGGTCACGTCTTGCTGGTTTGGAAAATACTTCAACGTCCACCCAAATTATGGCAGCTCTTCACTTCAGTTTTGGATTTGGATCGTAGCCGTTTTATTTTATTTCTTATAATTGAAATAGGAAGAATTATTCAAATTTTAATTTTCCATCCGACCCATTAAATGGGTTCTCAAAAGACAAGAACAATTTCATTTTTATCAGCTATTTCGTTGCGTCATTGATGTCGCATTTTCTTCATTCACTGACATCATATTATATGCATGCATGTAACGAAGGGCGGAGGGGGCATGGAAGGCTAAAATGGGCTGTATCCCATAAAAAAAAAAAAAAAAATTCCTAAGAAAACCTAATAACCCACCAGGAAAAAACTTTATCTTGTGCCAATTTTTTTTTTATAAAAAAAAAACAATATTTTAATAGGTGCTGAGAAGCTTTTTAAAACATAAGTTATTTGCCCTAAATTTCAATTTGTTGTCATGAATCTTTTATTTTGAATATAAATGCAAAGGGAAACCTAAAATCACTTATGTTATAATCTTTTTGTGTTTAGGGTTGGATGAATTCTTAAAGCAACTTAGAGAATTTGCAAAGCTGCTGTTTACTGTTGGACTTGAAGGATTGATTGTTACTTCAATATATATTTGGCTTTTATACCTTGTTTTATTAGCTATTATATCTTTTTCTTTTATTGATAATTTCTTGGTAAGTTTGATATACAATGTTTGCAGGTTATGCCAGACCACTTGTTGACAAAATAGATATAAAAAATCAATTTAGTCTATGTCTTTATCTGTTTATTAGCCTTCAATATCTAGCACATAAGCATAAGTTTTTGTGTTTATATTTTTCTGATTTTTATCACCTTAATCCCTTTCTTTCTTGAATTTATAACTACTGATAGCATAGCAATTTTTTAAAATTAAGGATATTTAATTCTTTAAATAAAAGGTCTCTCGTAAAGACAAGTTGAAACCTAAGTTATTTGACAAAAAAAAAAACACCTATATTTTGCTTGGTGTTTGTAAAGCTTTTTGAAACTTAAGTTCTTTGACTAAAATTTCTATTTTCAGTTTAACCATGCAAGTCTAGTTGTATTCAAGAAGTATAACAATTTTAATTAACATGTTGTTTTACCATGCATTTTATCCTTTTGTAGTTTGAATTTTATGAATATCCTATTGTGGCATTAATATTTATGTATCTTGCACTTGGATTCCGTAATCCCTTGTACTTGAATATGTTATAAATTATAATGAAAAATCAAGGAAGCAAGAGAGAAAAAACTATGTTTTAATTCTTTAAACCAATCAACAAACATCAACCAGTAAAAGACATTCTCCATATAAAATATATATATGGTACAACTATTATTGTGCTTAAAAGTATGGTTCAAGAAGGATCTCTTAACTCTATATGTGGAGGAGCTGGTGGTTGTTTGATTGTGGTGAAATTTTTTGAATTTATATCCATCATATATTTGATGTATAAAATAATAAGGATAATTAATTTCCTTTGTCGAGCTTTGCAGCAAAAATTTCTTAACATCTTAAATGCAATGGATCTTGTATCGACTACTAAAGCATTCCTTCGAACTTTGAGAGATGCTAGATTTGATCTTCTCTTTGTATATATGCAATCTATTTGCACATAATATGATATTGACATCCTACATATGAATGCTTCGTATAAAAAAACTACAGGTTGTTCATGTCAGCTATAAAGATCGATGACAATTTATCAGCACTATCATTATAATATATTTAACTCAACAATATATTTTCAGTTCGAAGAATTAAATTCTAGATTCATTAATGGGACAATGAAACTCTTTGTACTTAACTTTATTTTAAAATCTAAAGACAACTTTAAATCATTTAAAGTTAATGTTGCTTGCAAGCTTACTAAGAAATTTTATCTTGAAGATTTCAATGAACACGAGATGTATTATTTGAAATCTCATCTAGAACATTATCATATTGATGTGATTCATCATAAGAGCTCTCAGAATATGTCTACCATTTCTGAATTATATCAAGGATTAGTTGAAACAAATAAGTCGCAACACTATCATTTGATTGACAAGTTGATTCATCTTGTTATGACTTTACATGTTTCCATTGCCACCATAAAGTAATCATTTTCAACTATGAAACATGTTAAAGCTATGCTTTGCAATAAAATGGAACATGACTTAATTCTTAGTAGATTCTATAATAATTTACATTGAATGAGAGCTTATTGAAGATATCGATTCAAATTTGATCATAGATGAATTCTATTCTAAAAAATATTGAAGGGTGTAACCTCGATAGTGTAGTTTATTTTTATTTTTTCTTTAATTTTATGTATTTTAAATTTTATTTTTTTATATTTTGTGTTAAGTATTTGGATTAAAATTTTATTATTAACTAGACAAATTTATAAATATGAGTTAATAATTGATCTTAAAAAATAATTTGTGTGTATGTGTATTTGCTTCGTAGCTTAGAGTAGAAAACATTTCTAGCTCTATCCTTGCATGTAATATGTACAATAATAGTATAATCACAATTATTATATGCAGACTTGGTGCAGCTTGATTTTTTTTTCATATCTTAAATATTAATTTTTTAAATAAAGAGATAGATTTATATTTTAATGAAGACAAGCTTATTGTGCTTAAATCAATTTTTAAAAGTACAAGTATTCAGTGAGATGCTTGTATGTATAGTTTTAAGACCTGGCCTGTTCCAAGGCCTGGGTTCCGGGTTTTGACCGGGTCGGCCGGGTCAAAAAAAATTTTTAATTTTTTTTAAAAATCAAAACGACGCCATTTTAGCAAAAAAAAAAAAAAATAAAATAAAAGTCAACGGGTTTGAGGTCGGGTCTTGCCGGGTCAACCAGGTTCCGGGTCGACCGGGCCAATTCCCAAGCGGGTTTTCGCCTATGCCCGGGTCGGCCGGGTCCCGGGCGACCCGCCGGGCCGGTCCGGGTTTTAAAACTATGATTGTATGTAGAAAAAAAAAACAAGTAAATTCTTGAAAATAGAGGCATCTTGTATAAGAAAAGGTAAAAACTGATGATGTGTTTCTCTCCAAATTAGTTGAAGGAGGAATTTTATTTGATCGATTTTAAAAACACATGAATTCTCACAGTCTATTATATTCAAATAAATGAACTTTTTAAAATACAGTATCCAAGTTGGCTTTGCTGAACCATTCGAATTCGAAGGTGGCCGGAGACGGGTGGCCGGGAAGCGTTATTTGATCGATGTGTGTAGTGTAATAATATTAGCATAATTAGCTATCCACACAAACTTCTTTTCCCAAATTGTCAAGTCTTGATCAATCCACGCTTGATATATAACATGTCAAATTGTTGTGGTTTTGATGCCTTGTAACCACATGAAATTCGTGGTCTTGTATTAAATAGATGAATTATTTAACAAATGATATCCAAAAAAAGAAAAAAAAAAACATGTCAAGTTGTTGTGGTTTTGATGCCTTGTAACCACATGAAATTCGTGGTCTCGTATTAAATAGATGAATTATTTAACAAATGATATCCAAAAAAAGATAAAAAAAAACATGTCGGTGTTGAAAGCAGTGACAGCTATCTAACCCCCAATGCGTCAATGGCGAGAGCGAGGTAGGAAGGGTTGATGGAATCACATGGGATGAATTTTTGTATTATACAAGGATCTGTACGAGATTATTTAAAAATGTAGTTTTGGTTATTTTTTAAAATATTATTTATTTAAAAATATATTAAAATAATATATTTTTTAATTAATTTTTTTTTTATACTAGCACTTTAAAATTATCTAAAAATACTAAAAAATATTAATTTAAAAAATAAAAAAATTTCAATTTTTTTTTAAAATATTTTAAAACAAAAAAATGAACAACTAATTATTAATATTCAATGGTAAAGTACGAAGGCTCATGATCTCAAATTTTTTTTTAAAATATTTTAAAACAAAAAAATGAACAACTAATTATTAATATTCAATGGTAAAGTACGAAGGCTCATGATAAAGATCCTTGATCGTGTTCTCTCCAAATCAAGAGATTTCTGACAATGGCATTTGTTTCTTGTGGAAGGTAAATAACCAGATATATATATATATATATAATAAGACCAAGATTAGGTTTGGTGAACGCATAAAGAAGGAATTGTAATTGCTTGAAATGATTGTTTTTTTTTTGTTTTTTTCTCTTGCGGTCAAACTATATCATATAATGAAAAATCTCTGAGGCCGAAACTTCTGACTTTTTGCCCCTAATTAATTGTTTCTAGCTTGGATGATAGTTTGCAATTCAAATAAGTAATATTTTTTGGATATTTATTGCTTTGGTTTGGTTGTAGATATCCAAAATTCTTAATTACCCAATGGGTGAAAAATAGATATTGATATTGTTAAATCTAAGAATTTTTAGATTAATTCAATTACCTTATTTAATATGGAATATATATTAATTCAATTTCATTCACTTTTAGAATAAAAATGCTATTTGAAATTATTTTCTAACAAAAATTCTTTAATATAAAATATTAACACTACTCAAAAAAGTTATAGATGAATAAAAAATTAATTTTAAAAAAATTTTAGTTAATATATTTTTGCAAAATTTAAAATCCTCTATTCTACATTGAAATTATAGTTTATATAGTAAAAAGTTAAAGAGTTAACAATTAGACTTTGGACTTAAGCCACACGCTTTCACTTGCTCGAGCTTGTGCACAGGCTCCAGCTCTCCTTTATTAGAATCTGATTTGTTATAAAATAATTTTTTTAACTCAACTTATTTTTTGTTTGGGTTTGAGTTTGTTGTAAAATAATTATTTGATTCCTAATTTTTTTTACCATCTCATTTAGTTTAGTTAACCTATGAATGAACAATATTAACAATAGCCTTCCACCTCTTAAACAATTTTGATTTTTGAAGTAACATGTCTAGTTTTTAAAATAAAAAACTATCTAGTTTTTTACCTACTTATAACAGGTAATTAAAGAAAAATAATGAAAATAATTCTACATTAGTTTTGGTTTTAAAAACTAGTATAAAAAGGGGTTGAAGAGTAATTTTTTTTTTCACTTTATAATACACCACTGGACCATTGCATAACATTGACAAAATATCATGTAAGTCTTAAAAAACCGATTCTATTGGAAAAAATATACGGATAGAATAACAAATGAAAATTATTCATCGAAAAATATTTTGTTAGTGATATATACGATGTCAGTGATTTCATTGATAATATTATCACCGATGGAAAAGGGGTGCCAAACAAAAACATTTATCAACATCCATTCCGTTGGTAATTTCAATGGTTTTTATTATATATTATTAATAGAATAAATTCTTGGTGATCATATATATATATATTACAAACTAAACTATTAGAGAATTATATCTAATAATGACAAGTCTTGTATTTTATCCATGATTTGGATTTCAATCCTCTTTCATTTAATTTGATATTTTTATTGTAATTTCAAATCTAATTTTATATAACTATTCTCAATTGACAGGAAAACAAAAAAGAAACAATGAAAAAGATTAAGTTATTTCACTTTTCATATCAATAATGAATGAAATGCGTATACATCTTAGATTTTTATTATGTTGTATAATAAAAAAATTTATTTATTCTGGGTGTCAAAATCTTAATTTCTTTTTATTTTTTGAGAAATTACATATTATCTATTTTGTTAGTAAATAAATTATTAATTAACTTGGTAGTTATGCTTAAAATAGCATGTATGTGCTTGTAGGAATAATTATTTAAAAAAAAAAAAACCATAGTGCCATATTAGATACTTTAAATTTTGTGGTAGGATAGTAAGTAAATTTATTTGAATTCTTCCATTAATTACTTAGTATAAACTAAACATAATAAAAACATATCACCATGAATTTTAATTTTCAAGTAAACAAAAACTAACATTTTCGGTAACAATATTCTCAACAGAGAAAGATGCTTAAGAATTCACATTCCAAACACTTCTTATAAGATATTTATAACGACTCCTTGTAACATATTATTTGTTTTTAAATTTCAAAAACGTTTTAAAAAAATTTAAATTTATTTTATTTTTTTCTTTACTTTAAATTATTTTTTTATATTTTTAGATCATTTTTAATGCGCTGATTTCAAAAATAATTTTAAAAACTATTAAAAAAAATATTGTTTTAATATATTTTTAAATAAAAAAATATTTTAAAAAATAACTGCAACTACCTTTCTAAACAATAAAAAGCCCTACGATGCCAATGTTACCTTCCATAAACTCTCCACCATTCCATATACGTGGTATTTTTCAAAACTTCTACCTTTTTGGATGGGTTAGGTGGTAAGTAAATATGTTTTGTATATTTGCTTTAAATTCAAACAAAGACATGGAGAAACAATTTTTTTATATATTGATTATTTTTTTATCAAGGATGCCAGTATAACACAGCTTATTTGATGAGTCAGTCTAATAACCTAAAAACTTGAAGCTTAAGCCACTCAAGTTTTATTTTAAATATAATCTTTTTATATATATAAAAAATTCTAAAACGATATATATATATATATTCTTCTGTCAATTCGTAATTAGTAAGTTAACCCAATCAATTTGAGCCTTTGGATCTGTCCATGTCCACCTCCACACAAAATCCAGACCATTTATGAAATCTGAAGAAGTGATAAGTCAATTGTTTAGCCCAATCATATGGAGAGATTAGAAGCCTTAAACTAGTTTATGTACTTTGCTAATTGCATTAGTTGGAGCGATACTTTGAAAATGGCGTCTTAGGCATTGATGGAAGGGAAAGCGATAAAGTCAAGATCAAACCTGTAGCAATTATTTTTTAGTTCTTTTGGGTACAAGGCAGCTGCGTCACTGCTGACTAATAACGTGTAATGTAATTTTTAAAAATATTTTTTATTTAAAAATATATTAACATAATTTTTTTAATATTATAATATCAAAATCATAAAAAAATATTTTAAAAAATATTAATTTAATATTTTCATAAATTAAATATGTTTTTAAAATACAACCAAAAACAAATTTACAGTAGTTAATACAAAAACCTATACTTTTAGACCATGTTATCGTTTAGACTAAGTTAAATAGGTTAATTTTATTTTAATCAAACAATATATATATATATATATATATAAATAAAAAATTTTTATAGAAAAGGACAAACGATGTATTTCAATTCTTATCTCATTAAATATGAGATGATAAAATTAAATAAAAAAAGGACAAAAAACCCAAGCTCGAGTAAATCCGAGTAAGTAGGACAAACTTATAACTTGAGAAATAAATGGTGAGCCAATCCAGATTAACCTTTTAAATCCACAACCCAAGTTATGAGATCGGAATAATTTGATAGATAAAAAAACAGAAAAAAATCACAAAGCTAAAAAGAAAATAAGTTTTTATTTTTTTAAAAAATATCAACCTGCATTAACTGTCACACCCGCGACCTTGAGAATTTGGTCGAAAGCATTCCATATAAAAAACCACGAAGCTTATTTCTCAACTAAGTAAATGTTGAAGGATTAATTTAGAGAAATAATAAGAGTCAACTCAGGATAAAATTAGAATAACTAAAGCCAAGAGACCAAAATAAGTAGATGTTGAAGTTTCGACGGTTTAATTGACTTAATCAAGGGTTAAATTAGAAGAATTAAAAGTTAATTAAAAACTAAATTAAAGTTATCCAACACCAATGACAGAAGGTGCGTGGAAATCTGAAAGTCTATTTGAAGAAAACCAAGGGTGAATTGTAAAGATTGTCAAAACTAGGGACAATTTAGGGCTCAATTGAAATGTTTTGAAAGTTTAGGGAGAGAAATTGAGATAAAGCTTTAACAAATTACTTGTACTCTGATTCTTCATTCCTAACACCTGAATTACATATCATCTAGCTACCATTCATCTTCTTCCTCTTCTAAAACCAAAAAATATTGCCCAGGTGTCAATCTTCTCAACCTTGATTTAACCTCTCTCTCTCTCTCTCTCACCAAACCTTGCTAGAAACCTTGCCAGTCAATAGATCCAACAATTGTAATCTATTTTCTTTGCCCTCAAGCTGCTCCCATGACACAACAAAAATCCATCCTCTAAAAGCAAGAGGGGCAGCTGAGAGGTCACCGTTTGAATAAAAAAACCTTAGCCTCCTCCATCTTATTCCCTCCGTCAAAATAACACAATAAATAAATAAATAAATAACCTAGCGGCCCTTATCTCTCAGTAATTTCCAACCAAGCAGTCAGCCACACACCCTCCTTTTGAAAAAAAAACTAACCTTTATTCTTCCCTAAAGAGAAAAATGATAGCCCCATCATTTGACACCTCTCAGTGCGCTAAAAAATGGCTGGCCAAACCTCAAGCCACAGCCTTTAGCCGAAACCTGCATCTCTTCTCTCCTCGACCCCGTAAACGACGACCTGTAGAAATTATTTCCATCTTTTCCATCCATGTGAGTCTAACGTGCATTTTAGAAACCAATCCAAAATTATTTGAAGGATAATAATACAGTTCTCGGATCTCAGAATTTTTAATTTAAATATATTTTTACTTATATCAGAGTAAACAATAATATTAAATTTTGATTAATATTAATCAATATCAAAATTTGAAATATTTTAAAACCAATATTCATTAAGCTAAAGTTAAGAATATCAAATCTTTTTCAATGCAAAAGTTAAAGTATTTTTAGTTAAATATTTATGATATAAGAATATTATAGGTTAATTATCAATAACACAACACAATAAACCATTAGTAATTTAAGACAAGATTAGTAATGCAACATATTTTAGATAGAACACTTTAGAGATGATAATTTTTTTTTTTAGTGTAAATAGTCTTTTATTATAGAATCTTTATAAATTAATAATGTTTTTTAGTAATCATAATACTAAATAATCACTATAAAATCAGGACATTTTCTCTTTATAAACAAAATATCAAATATTTATTCTTTTTTATTTTTTTTAAAGTTGTTTTGATGTCTAGTAGCAATTAAAACTTATAATTTATTTAAAAAGAACCATGCTCAGAAGATAATGAGTTCATGATAAATAATATAAGGCAATTCTCATCCATATTTATTCTCATGGACATGAGCCTTGTAAAAGTATTTGTCATTTTAATTGCATGCTTATGCATAATATAATAATCATCAAACTTAGTAGACAAAATACTCATTAATATCTCATAAAATGACTTATCAGCATTTTAAAAAGACTCTTCCATAAATTTCTTAAATTCCTTAGCATTTTTAGTTTTGAAAAGAGCATATTTGATGTTGTTTGCTAAACTCATTTATATAAATATTAGGCTTGGTCTAATTGATTTTCATACATTTTTAAAAAGACTTTCTTTGGTAATGTTAGTGTTAGTAATAACAATAAATTTCTTAATTTGAAAAATTAAATCAAGGTCCAAAACATCTAAGTGAAACTTATTCACACCAATTAAAAAAAATCAGGCCCATTAAATATTGGAATACACCAAGCATGCAAATGAGAGAAATAAGAGCAAATACTTGCAAAGATTGGTAAAAAAGCTCACAAATTGTAGTCTTGCCAAGTGTGTAGCTACCACTTCAGTTTTGGCTGGTGATCAAAGTGAAATTTCTAAACCCAATTACCCACTTTGAGTCCATTATCGGGCTATTTATTCAGTCTATGTACTATGACCTCTCTTTTCTTAATCCTAACGAGATTAAATTCTAACTTATCATGAGCATACACACATTTTGCACGTTTCTTATCTCTTCTCAAACAAAAACACTTCCACTACTAGACACAGACTTCTTTGAACCAAACAATAAAATATACAGACAGTAGCAATAGTTTTATGAAGAAAATTATATTTTTCCTTCTAACCCTTCTAATTTTCACATAGGTTAATGATGGAAGAAAATGTATGGTTACAGGGTACCAGTTTTGTAAAAGTCTATTTTGTATTGTAATAATGGTTGCTTTTCACTCTACTTTTTATTTAGAAATATATCAAAATAATTTAAAAATATAAAAAATTAATTAATTTTTTTAAAAAAATTTAAATTGTTCCAAAAATATTTCTTTACCGTAAAATTAAATAGACTTTGTATTCCATGCTTCTATCAAGTGTTGTGCAGTTTAATACAAAAACCGCTTCTCAACATTGACTAAGAGTATTATAGCCTTTAATATTTATTAAAACCATTTAAGATTTCATTATCACTGGTCTATTTGGGCCACATCTTACTATTTATACTAAGAGGGAGGCTTGTCAGATGTGATTTTTATGAATTTTTATATTGTTTCATTAATTTGAAGCTGCAGAGCTTTTCGTTCATTTGATCATGGTTGCTTTTTGTTGTTGCTGTATATATTGGTAGGTATTTCCACCCATATAATAACTTTTGAGGAAGGTGCATTAGTTTTAGATGATTCAATGACTCAAACACCTGCATACTGCTTCAACCAAGAGATCAAGAACATTTAGATTTTAGTTTTAAGATGGCGTGTTCTGGTTTCTGGTAGAAGATGGAGGTTGTTTCCTAGTTTAGTCATGAAGAAAGTCACCGGTACATGTTATCCAGAAAAGAAAATGAAAGGGGCGGAAATTGTGTACTCGACTTCATGAGTTATCTGTGGAGATGAGATGGATGCTACAATTTTAGGTTCTCCTTAGTAATAGAATTGCTGATTTGATGGCTAATGCACTTTACTCTACCAGTAAATCAGTATTTTATATTGATCAGTACCTCTTGTGAAGCACTTAAAAGCAAGCACAACATATTAACAAGGATTAAACAAAAAAGGAAGAGAACTGATCAGCACTTGAATTGTTTTATTTAGGTTGCTTGCAGTATTGTTGTATTTTGTAGTTTCTTATGGTTGGAATGATTTTTTTCTCTTATTCATCCAAAAATGAAAACGGTACTTCATATGCTTATGAGAGGATCAAATACAGTTGGTATTGGGAATTTAGCAGAGAAAATAAAGGGTTTTTCCACTGTTAATATTCTAGAAAGATTTTCTGATAATGAAGCATTATGGCCCTGGCAACAATTCATCCCATCAAGAGTGAATTCAAACCATGGCCCTTATTCTCATTTTACGCTAGCTTAAAACAGCTTCAAGGGCAGAATATCACCCTATAATTAGTTCCACCAGGACAAGTAAAGGTGCTTGTTTGGTCATCTTTGGGATAACTATAAGCATCAGGGCACCTCTCCTTGAAAAACCTGGAGAAATCTGTTGTACCACAACTGTCAGAATTGCAACAGTATTGACCTGTCTTAAGAACAATGCATGGATTGTTGCAACCTCCTAGGGCCCTGAGCTCATTTGGGTGCTGCCCATTGATATCAGCTACACATTTGATTCCACGGCAGTTGCCTAATACTGGAATAACGTCCATGGGGACATTAAATCCATCAACAAGAGAAATGTCAAAGAAGTCCAAGTTGTTGAATTGGTTTAAGGCATATTTAGCCAGTATGTTTTGGGGTTGACCATAGGCTTGGCACTGTAAAAGCCCATGGCAATCACCTGTTTCACACCTTCCTCGCCCGGCTCCATCAAAATTGCAGGTGGTCCTTGCCCAAATACAACGTGTGTTTTCAGGGATTCGCATTGATGGTCTATGATTGGCCTCCCTCGAGTCTTCGGCCACCACCGGAAATAGCTGCAGCCCAAACAATGTAAGGTCTGCTTTTACAGGAGAAAGGTCACGATTGTTAGTGCCTTTAGATCAAGAGCAATGTAAGAAAGTTCTTCTTCGAAGGATAATGCACTTGACTAGTTCAACAAATGCCAATGAACACGCAAGCACTGTTTCCAGGACTGATCAATATTTTCATCAAGGAGCAAACTCATCATTAAACTCCTAACACTCTTCTATAAAAGAAAATCAAACTATTCTGTAAAAACAAAAAAAACATATCGAACTCCCAAGTTAAACGTTCGACATTTGCATTGATGTAAGAAAAGGGTGAGATGAGATACAAAAATTTGCTTCATTTTTTAGGATAAAAAAAACAGATAGAAGATAGACATTGGTCGGTTCAATCTTTAGATTAGGGTTGAGTCTATTTGGTATCCATAAAGAAAGTATTTCAAGAGGGGGAGAGACTTCCAAGACAACGTTAGCTTCATTTTCCTCGATTGTCTTTTTAGATATTTCATAATCCTGAACCATTTCCTACTTTTAAATCATATCCATTATATTTGAAAAGTAAAAAATAATTAAAAAAATAATGACAAGAAGGGGAGAGATGTATAGAATTTTGCTTGGAGAGGATCCAGCAATAACAATGTGTTATTATATTATTATCAAATCAATTCTTATGGATATTTCAGATGATCAAGTTTTGAGTTTATTTTATAATGGCCACGAGTTCAAGTTATTTTAAGGTGATTGAAAACTTATATGATTATTAACTTTAGAACCTTTGAGATTAGTTAAGGTATGCACAAGATGACCTAAACTCCCATGTTAATAAAAAAATTATTATCAAATCAAAGCTATTACAACAAGGAAATTATGACACTTAAATTCAATCATCTCATCACTAGAAATAGAAAAATATATGGATTTGAATTATTAAATTTTAAAACTGTGAGGGAAGAACTTTTTGTTGATTAATTGTTATATTACATTTTATATGGTATTGTTCTGTCTCTATTTTTTAAAACTTTGGGATAAAAAGTTGGCAGTTGGCAGTTGGCAGTATTCGTGAAGCGCTATTGATTTCGTAAAAACTTATATTCGTGAAGCGCTATTGATTTCGTTGGCAGTTGGACATGGATATGTTAGTGATCAAAGTGAAAAATAATAGAGTGAAATAATCTCCACGAACAATGTTAATTAATGTTATGCAGCTATCCAAGAGGACCGTAACTTGTATATAAGCAATTAAATGCATGGAAACTACAAAGTGTAACATAGTTGAAATTGGAAAAAAGAGGGAATTACTGTGGGTCCAGGAATTAAATGAAGTTGGAAAAAATGGTGAAGATTAGACAAGTATCAGGGATGCTTATAATCCAGTCTAGTTTGAGCTTAAAAAATTAACCGAATAAAAACAATAATATTTTAAGAAAATAATCTTGATCGAATTGAACTGAACTAATTTGGTTCGGTAAAAATTAATTTTTTAGCATGAAAAACCAAAAAACTAAACACCTGAATAAAGCGTGCATAAGCAAAGAGATAATTTGGTATTAACAATAAAGATAATCAAAGAAACAAAAAAAAGCCTGAAAATCATAATAGCAAATAAAAAAAAAAATTCTAACCAAAGAAAGTTCACTTTTCAAAAATGAAAAATATAAGAGATGAAACAATTATAAACATCTAATTTAATTTTAGTTTATTTACCTTATTAGGGGTATGAGACAACAACAAAAAGCAAAAGGAAGATTTAGTCAAAAGTGCATGAATGAACAATATTAATTTTTATTTTCAAATTTTTGGTGTAGAAAAATCTATAAAATAGGAAATGATAATGGGAATATAACAACAAAAAAACAAGGGGCTATATGTGAACCATAGAGGATGGAAAGTGGAATGCTAGTCAATCATGATGTTAATTTAATATGCCATATAACCAATTTGTTGGTTACATGTGATATTATTATATTAATGTAAATACATATTTATTATTAATATAGATTTAATTTATCTTTATTATTCGTATAATATTAGATTAATGAATCTAATATTTGATCTATGAATCTAATATTTGATCTATGAATCTAAAGTAAAAATAAAGTCCATGGGATAAGTTTTATAAGAAAATTTATAAAGTTGTTATAATTATTCTATTGCATCAAAACATTGTTTCTAAAATGTTTCTGGTCAATACTTTTTTAAATAATGGATATTTATTAAAGTCGTGGAGACTGATATATATCATGTTATTTTCTTTATGAAAGAAAGAAGTTGTTAACATAAGTTAAGGTATAAAGAACACCTAAAACTAATATGTAGATACATGTCATAAGACATATACAATGAACTGACCTGCATGAAAATTTCATATAAAAAGATTACTTGTATCTATGGAAAGGATTACACGATAGTTGTGTAAGAGATCCTTAGACTTGAGATCACCAAGTTATTTTATATAAAGAATGCTATGCTTTGATCCTGTTATATATCATCTTAATAGAGGTAACAAAGGAGCAAATATTGAATATAACATGAACTATATGAAGGTACTTGAGTGATCAATAGAGGATTCGATCATCAGCATAGATGAGTTAGGGAAAATGTTTCACTTGTTCTCAAATAGTATTAATTGAGAAATCTATGGCCAAGGTTGAATAAGATTTGAAAAGAGTTTTAAATCGTATTCAAGCAATCAATGACTATTGTATAGAAAACAACTATGATTTAACATGACATTCATACTACATGCTTTAATGTTAAATTGGAATATTATTAATGAAAGGATATTAATTACACCGAGAAAACAGTAACTGAAAGGTTAAGTCAAACCACTAATGACTTTTTTAATATTTGAGGGATCATGATACATTACTAGACGATACACCTGATCTTCAAATATAAATTAATCAATTGTTGAATTAATAATAAATTAAATTATTTAATTTATTTAATTCTATTTAATTAGAATTAGAATTTATATTTAGACAAATATATTAGGAACCTAATAGGCATACACATTAAGAACCATTAGCCATAAATTAAACTAGGATGATTTAATCAAGGATGACTTGATTAAAATATATTTTAGAAATTAAGAATTAGAATACAATTAGTACAATGATTATATTTCTAGACCTTGAAAAATTATCCTAAATTAATATATGGATATTATTCAGGGGGTAAATTGATATTTTATTAATTTATAGGGTTTTTCAGATTTCTCTATAAATAATAAGCTATGCCTCTAATTTTTTTAAAAAAGGGTTGCTTAGACAAAAAAATTATGTAAGTCACAGAATAAATAGCTAGTACTATATGTATAACTACCCCTCTCTCCTAAAAAGGTATTTAGGATATTATCACTGGTGGTTCATATAGATTACCATTGGAGGCCAGACAATTTGATAACTTATAGTTTGCAACAACCCAATCTTTAAAGAATTATTCAAAGCCAAAAAAGATCAAATCTTTAAGCAATAAATCCTTTAACAACTCTAGATTTGTCTAATAGGATCATAGGGAATTCTAAATAATTTTGTTTTATTATTTTCGCTGTGTGTATGATAGTTGGGAAACACAACACAAGGTGAGAGCTAACAAAGTCATGCATTTATGTTGTCTATGTCTGTACACAATCACACACCAAAAAAGTAAGCAAACACAACGGGGAGTTAGGGATGAGGAAAATGTAATTGAGATATGAGAATATTCAATGTTTTCCCATCTCCACACCTTTTGGGCCAGGCCCACATGACAAAGTCTTTATGTTGCATCGTCTTTTTTCTCTTTATTTGACCTCAAAAGTACCATGCAAAATTCCTAGTTGCTAGCGCATACCTTTTCTCCTATTGTTTTTAGCACATGGACTCTCCAATACGCACACACCAAATATTTTTTTCAAGTTCCTAGGACTCAAAATGTAGTGTCATGCACTGACCACTCACAAATTCTTTTTATGCTTTTACTTACAAGTTCTTTTCAAGCACAGACTTTTATGTAGGTTGACACCATATTTTCTAACTAATGGTTAATAGTGTAAACACGCACAATGTTCTATGCAATCATACACCACTTTTCTCGACCAATAACTATTTCTAGCCAACACAGTGACATTCACCATCCTCTCCATCAATGATAGTATAAAGCACTACAACTAATGGTGGGCACCAACATTTTCATATCATATTGTCGCACCTGAATATAAATAGGAATCTTCAAGATTAAAAGGGAAAAGATGTGAAAAATGGAATCATCACCTAGTATTTATAAGAAACTAGGATTTCTAAAAAATAAGAATTTGTTCCAGAGACTCAAGTGAAATAATATATGCTTAAAGAAATAACGATATCACCTTTACCTCGTACTTTCAAATGAAAGATTATCTTTAATATGTGTTTTCTCTTAAATTTATATTTTAATTGACATTAATTATCCCAATTACCTTCTGAGTTTTATTTGCAATTTATTTTAATTATTTGTTTTAAAAAAATACGATGATGACCTATTGGGAAATGAGACTCATCAATTAAACTACTTTTGAAACGTTTGATGTTGATTCCTTAAAAAAAAAAAAGACTCATCACTTAGGTCATTTGTGAGAATTTTGACATTGGTCCCTTTAAAAAAGACAGTTTCCAATAAAGCTATTTACAAAAAATTTGACACATGTCTTTTAAAAAAGAAGACTTGTTGATTAGGTCATTTGCGAAACTCATCATCATTCCCTTTAAAAAAGAAGACTTGCCAATTAGATCATTTGTAAAAATTATGATATCAATCCTTTAAAAAAGAAGAGTTGTTGATTAAGTCATTTGCAAAATTCAACATTGATTTCTTTTTTTGTTTTTAAAGAAGACTGGTTGAATTGGTCATTTCTAAAATGGGTATGGGATTTATAAAATAAATATCGGGCTTTAGCCCAATTAATTTGATTATGTCTAAAATGGACCTGAATGATGCCTCTCTTACTCATTTGAACCAATGTTAGGTCACGTTGACACAACCCAAATTATTATATTCATCCATGAAAAATGATGCACAAGATTAAAAAATAAATTCGCACCTATATTATTATTTTTTAAAATTTATTTTCTTTTTTTTAAGAATACTATTATTGGAAATATTTGGATTCACACCTTGTATAAAAATGCAAATAAACTCATCCACAAAAATCGTATTCGAACACATTTTCATCCATGGAATCAAACATGCACACAAAAGCACACGTAAACAAAAATTTTCACATATCATAACCGCACATAAAAAGAAAATCTAACACATATCAATCAATATCAACATATATATATATATATATATATATATATATATATTGACATGCTAAACAACATATGTAGCATGTATTGGCTTGAATATAGTTCAGCAAAAATAATATATGGTAAAGAAAAAATAATTCACACTATAATGTGTTACCCATTTTATGGACTATTTCTAGTCATTTCTGATAATTCTGAAAAATCACTTTTAAATCATAAGTGGTTAATTTAATTTTTTTAATAATTTGTTTTCTAAGTATTTTTTTTTAAGTGAGTTTTGTTTGATATATATATATATATATATAATGGTTTCTTTTTTCATACTTATTATGTTGTCAACTAAATGTTATATCAATCTAGCACAACTTCACTTAATGCTAAAACATGAACAAACAATATGGTTACACCTCTTTGCCGCAAACCAAATAATTGAATAGCTTGGATCCAATCATCTGGTGAAGCTTGAGCAAGAAATCTAGAATGTAATTAAATAGAAAAATAAATTAACCAAATAATGGCTACATTCCGGTGGTATTAATTTTTTTTTTCATAAAAAGAAGAAGAAGGAGTGTTATTAATTGTTGGTGTCCTATTATCTATTAAATTATATTTCTATAACCATGGAATTACTTATCTCTTCAAAATAACACTAAATATTTATACTTATACTTATAGCAACATATTAATATGTTCTTATACATTACATTATTTATTCTATAGAAACATCAATCAATTGTAATCTTTCATTTTTTTTTTCTTTAATACACCTCTCTATCAAAATAATTTTGTTAAAATTGATAAACACATGAGGAACAAATGAGTGATCTTAATATAAATTAATAAGAATACCTAATATCTAAAATATAAATTAAGAGCAAAATAGTCAAGTTTGTTAATTCAATTCATTTTCACAAGAATTCCAAATAGTATAATTGAGTTTAATTATGTGGTTTAATATTTTATTTCAAATATAAAAATTATAATAGGTTATCAATTGAATTCAAATTTGTTCATGAATTGAATTTAATTCAGAATGTGATTTGGTTTCGAACATGCTAAATGCCTTTTACTTTTGATTTTATTTTTCTTAATTATAAATGGGGTGAATTTACATATTAGTATTTTAGATATGCTATAATATTGTATTAAAAATGTAATAATCAATTAAAAGTTTTTTAGAAAATTTGTATTTATAACAATACACACACATAGTTATGGATTTGAGTTCAAACAATACAATAATAAATAATAAATTATCAAATAATGGAGAGATTTTACTCAAATTATAAAATTCATTACTAAAATGTGTTTAATCTTAAAACATTAAACATTAGTCACAACACAACATAATGTGAGCAAAAAAATTCTAACCGCAAAACTTAAAAATATATGACCACTAGTTTCAATATAATGGGAAACATGAAATATTGTTTGTCTAAAACACACGTAAACATGAAAAAAGAAGAAGAAAAAGATATATTTTATGAGATGTTTTTACATTTAAACAGTTCTAGAAATAGAAGATTTGAGATTTCAATTCTTCAATCTACCTTTCATCTTTAAGTCTTCAATATTAAAATTGTTAGTCTTAAGACTACCTTTCCTTAACTCTAATCTCTATATAGTGTGGCTTGACTATTTTTACTAAGGAAATTTAATAATAGTAAATATTCCAATGAATTAAAATTATCATGCTTGTATGTTTTCACATTATTTTAAGCATCGAAATGGCATATATTATAAGGTTGAAGGGGAGTATAAGCTTCATGGGAAAATTAAAGAACTGAATATATCAATATTATAAAATCTATCATCATCTTCTTCTTAGTTTGGTGCAATTGGTTCTTTGTAGCAATCTTTATCAATAAATAATCAAACAGTTTTATGAACGAAACAAAATGATAAAATCAAATGTAACAGGTCTAAACTCCCCTGAAAGCCAAAAAATCTACGATCTTAGGCAACATTGCTGGCCTTAGCCCTAATAGGCTCATCCTTGGGGAAGAATCCAATGCCATTAGCTCAATCTAGGGGAAAAGCCCATCTCTTATAGGTTCAGGGAAAGAGCCCGACTCAGCCTAGGGTAAGAGCCTAGCTCCCATGGGCTCTACTACATTTTGGATCCCACTCTATCTACACCTTTAGGTATATAAAAATCCTTTAAGGGCTTACCATATTTTCATCGACATTAATATTGTGTGAGAGATAATGTATAGAATTCCTTTAAAGGTTTATCATATTTCTATCAGCATTAATGTTATGTAAATGATAATGTATAAAAATCTCTTAATGACCTACCATATTTCTATCTTATTAATACATATGTCAAATATGTATTTCCTTATCAAAACTATTAGAGCAAAATTATACTTTAACCTTTTCTCTCTATAAAAAGATAAGATTCATGGGTTATAGATAGATCATGAATCCTTCGAGCTCTAGGTTCACAATCTTCATTCTATACTATATACATATTTTTCGAGAATCTCTTTGGCGTATCAAAATAGGCCTTTTGGATGCATTAGCCACCATCCATTTTAGTCTACCAAACACCAGGTACTACCTACTAGCTATATTGGCCAAGGAGAATAGACCAGATTGCTAGAATCAATAGATTAACCGATTATCCAACAAATAAGCCTTGTTGTTAAGCTACTTTGATTATTTTTAACATTATCATTGACATCATTTATGAAAAATTGATCAAAAAGCCATCAATTTCTTTCTAATAACATTTCAAAGTCATTCTATAGAACACAACTATGATCCACCTAGGCTAGAACACATGACGAATCTACTCATTACTATGAGCACTTTTGTCCATTCTAACTTCCAATAGCTCGACAACCAAGTGTAACCCCTTACCCCGGTTGTGTTGGTCGCTTAGTGGAAAAATTAGGCATTACCATCTAAGTAAGTATTAGCACCCATGATAGCCACTTCCTTGGAAGGGATTGACCAAGAGTCTTCTTAGTGCAATGACACCACTCTTAAAAGGTTGGATCAAATGCCTGCTTATAGCCCAACAAATCACCTCGGGATATATATTCCTATAGGAAGTAAGTTTAATTTTAGATTAAAATAATTGTCTTTTTAGTATAAATTTTTTTATCTATAGATCTATTAGTCGAGGTTTCCACCCCATTTCTAAAATAAAGAAAATTCAATAAATTTGTTGTATCGAGCATTTTTACTAAGTCTTCACTTATAAAATATCACCAAGACTTGCAGCACTATTGATAAACACAAGTTTAACAAGCTTAAAAAACCCCTACGAAGGCCTAAAAATCCATGGTCTTAGGCAATGTGCCCAGGCCTAACCCTAATGGGCTTAGTCCTAGGAAGAACTCAACTCTATGGACTCAACCTAGAGGAAGAACTCAGCTTTTATAGGCTCATCCTATGGGAAGAACCCAAATCTCATGGGCTCATTCTAGAAAAAAGAGCTTAGCTCTCATGTACTCAACCTAGGAAAGAGCCCAGCCTTTATAGACTCAACTATATTTTGGATCTTACTCTCCCTACAACTTTAGGTGTTTAAAAGTCCTATAAGGGCCTACCATATTTTCATCGACATTAATGTTGTGCCAATGATCGTGTATACCAGTCATATAAGGGCCTATCATATTTTCATCAATATCAATGTTGTGTAAGGGATAGTATATAAAAATCTCACAATGGCCTACCATATTTCCATCTTATTAATACATATGCCAGGAATATTTTTCCTCATCAAAACTATTAGGAAACAAATTATACTTTAGCCTTTACTCTCTATAAAAAGACAAGATTCATAGGCTATAGATAAACCATGAATTCTTCAAGCTCCAGGTTCACAATCTCTATTCTCTACTGTATGTATGTATATATATATATATATATATTTTCATAGCATCTCTTTTTCAAATATAATTATCTTCTCTCTCTAAAAAAAATATTTACCTAAGCATCTAAGAGTTTCTAAATCTATAAAAAAAGATTTTTTACAAGTACCAACTACCATTCACTTTGACCTACCAGATACCAAGTACCGACTACCAGCCACCTTAGCCAAAAGGAATGGATTAGATTACTAGAATTAAGAGATTAACTGATTATTAAATACATAATTCTTACTCCTCAGCTACTTGAATTTTTTAGGACATCATCACAAAATAAAATCAGAACTTAAATCTCCAGAGAAAGAGTCATTAAAGAAACCCATAACATTTGAGTTTATATATATGGTCCTATCAAAAGAGAAGAGGGAAGGAGAAACCAAATCATAATAGGACTTCAAGGTTACTAGGATTTTATCAGTACAATTGTGTGATTAGAGGTTTTTTATTTTTATTTTATTATTTTTTAGCAACATGATCTAAAAATTTGATATGCAAGAGGCCAATCCAAACTACATTAACGGGTAATATAAATAGCCCAAGAAAAATAAAAATCTAAAGGACTAGAAAATATAGTAAAGCCTAAGAAACAATAAACAAGATCAAAATTATAAAGCTTAAAGCAATGGGTAATACATGCATCAATAACAGGGCATAAAACTTGAGCACGACTAGGAGAAGGCTATCTGGTTTATTGTTTTAAGGAATTATGAGACCACCAAAATTAATTATGACTTTTCTCTCCTTTTAAGGAATTGATTTTTATAGCACGGTAATGAAAGCCAGGTTGAATATAAGGGAAATTGTTCTAATTTTTCTTATGAGAAACTGAAATAATGATTAGGGATTAATAAGAAAACTAAATAAAATTAAAATTTTGAAAAAAGACATAAAATATAATTCAATGTTTATATGCTTGATTCAAAGATGTCCATTCAATGAATTAGATTAATTATCAAAGTAAAATAAATATTCTTTTAATTCAAGCAATACTTAAATTCCTTTAAGTAAGGAAGTTAAAAAAAAAGATTAAATTAATTAGAAAAAAGTACCTAATTAATTCCTTAACTTCATTCAAATTAAGCATTGAAAAAAATATATATATGCAGTGACAAAAGCTTTAAGAGAGAAAAATGATCAAGTATTTCAAACTATCATTAAAAAGATTAACAATTTTTACTTGTCTTATTCTTTTAACCTAAAAGTTAAGTCAACCACATTTATTTATTTTTCTTACTTCTTGATCCAAATCAACAATTATAGATTGAAAATTTACAAAAAAAAAAAGCATGTACCGCAGAAACCATTCAAAAGGCTTGAATGAAAACAATAGCTTACACACCAAATCTAGGGAAAATAAATACTTGAATGTCAAGAAATAAAGTTGAAAATATCTCTTCTCACAACCTAAAACAATAATGGAATAAAACTATTGTCAATCAAAAGTTAAATTTTAGTTCATAGCTGCTGGAAAATTAAAGAATAAAAAAGGAAAAAACGTTGCAGAGATGCATGACTTTTCTCTCCTTTTAGGGAATTGATTTTTATAGCACGGTAATGAAAGCCAGGTTGAATATAAGGGAAATTGTTCTAATTTTTCTTATGAGAAACTGAAATAATGATTAGGGATTAATAAGAAAACTAAATAAAATTAAAATTTTGAAAAAAGACATAAAATATAATTCAATGTTTATATGTTTGATTCAAAGATGTCCATTCAATGAATTAGATTAATTATCAAAGTAAAATAAATATTCTTTTAATTCAAGCAATACTTAAATTCCTTTAAGTAAGGAAGTTAAAAAAAAGATTAAATTAATTAGAAAAAAGTACCTAATTAATTCCTTAACTTCATTCAAATTAAGCATTGAAAAAAATATATATATGCAGTGACAAAAGCTTTAAGAGAGAAAAATGATCAAGTATTTCAAACTATCATTAAAAAGATTAACAATTTTTACTTGTTTTATTCTTTTAACCTAAAAGTTAAGTCAACCACATTTATTTATTTTTCTTCCTTCTTGATCCAAATCAACAATTATAGATTGAAAATTTACAAAAAAAAAAAGAAGCATGTACCGCAGAAACCATTCAAAAGGCTTGAATGAAAACAATAGCTTACACACCAAATCTAGGGAAAATAAATACTTGAATGTCAAGAAATAAAGTTGAAAATATCTCTTCTCACAACCTAAAACAATAATGGAATAAAACTATTGTGAAACGAAAGTTAAATTTTAGTTCATAGCTGCTGGAAAATTAAAGAATAAAAAAGGAAAAAACGTTGCAGAGATGCCCTTTTTTTGCCATGATTTGCTCCTTTTATTCTCTCCCTTGGTTGCTATGTTTCTTTAGGATTCTTAAGGTAATTAGGAGTCCTTATGCTACTTAATTTCTTTTCTCATTTATCTAGTTATTAAGGCTGGTTAATTCCTAATAATTTGTGTTGAAAATAGATGTTGCTGCTATTGCAACTCTACTGTCATTCAAACTCTGCTACAACTTAGATTTTATTTTTGACTTGGTTTCTTGCAATACCTGACCATTTCAGCTTTATTTTTTCATTCATTGCATGTTAGAAGCTTTATCTGCACTCTTATTAGATCATAAGACCTACAATTTCTATGTCAGCATCTCAACCTTAACGAGATACTCAACATCTATAAAAAAGAAAAAACATATGCATTAATAACAACTATTTTATGAAGTCTTTAAACTTTGTCGATTCTTCTAAAATAATCCCTAATATTCAGTTATGCTTAAAACATTATAGAAAAGACATATGATGAAAGGAATGAAAATATATTTATTTTATGATTATAAACAATCCAAATGATTTATTAGAGCAAATTAAAGCGAAATTCAATCTTAATTTATCAAACTATTTCTCTTTAAGGTACACTAGTTTTTTGATCCACGTTACGACGTTGAGTCAAATCATATTTTTTTAACTTTAAAAAAATATAAAGATATTAGAAAATAAAAATTTGATGTATGTCCAATAAAAAAAACTTTTAAAATACTAAAATATTAACATATTTTTTTAAACCCAAAAATATTAAATGATATTATTTTTATTTTTTTATAAAATAAAAAAAATAAATTAATTTAAATAAACTCAAATCAACCTACCATCCTTAATTTATCAGCTCAACCTGTAGTTGAGTTTAAAAACTATGCCGCTTCTGCGCTGTCCCAATTTTCCCTTTCTACTTTATTCTCACCGACGACTTCTTAAATTTATATTTCTGACCCATAATCATAAACATCTTTCGCCAGCAGACCCTCCTTTTCTCTACAGGCGCTTTTCTTTTCATATACTTGAAAATCTTGTACTCAAATCAGTCCATTTTGACAATGCTGGGTTTCCTTTTTCTTTTTCCATTTTGTTGACTGCAGAGAGGAAAAGGGCTCTGCTTTATAGATCTGATTCAAATTATACCATCTATTCATCCATCGATGCGCTGAAAGAATCTCCATTATCTTGTCTCCCACTTAGGACTTAATAAGATGGGAATCTTCTTTTCTAAAATGTTCTCCTCATTATTTGGCAACAAAGAGGCTCGGATCCTTGTTCTTGGTCTTGACAATGCTGGCAAAACTACAATTCTCTGTATGTTGTTCTTTTTCTTGTCGATTCTAAGTGACACCCTTTTGTTTTTTAGTGATTTTGAGTAACGGGTAGTTATTGAATTTTGATAATTTTTCGTGTGTTTTGATTTTGATTTTTGATGCAGATCGGCTTCAGATGGGTGAAGTTGTATCCACTATTCCAAGTTAGTGTAATTTCATTAGAATTTGATGTTTGTTTGGTTGATGAGAGTATGAATCCTAAATTGACATAATTTATGAGATGTGATGTGTTGTTTTATGGTTTGCCTACGACCCAATTGCATTGGCTTCAGTTACATTGAGGATTTATCCTTCAATGGCTTAGCTAATGGATGAACTTAGATATTGGAATTGCATTTTTATTTTAAAATGCTGTCACTTTTTGCTGTAATGGGGTTGAGTAATTTGTTACTCTGTTCATAATTAGTAACTGAATTTTTTGTTTTCCTAATACAGCAATTGGATTTAATGTCGAAACAGTAGAGTACAACAATATCAAATTTCAAGTTTGGGATCTCGGTAAGCCTATTTATTTCCCTTGATCTGCAAACCAGTGCTATATTTTACATTCATTGCAACCGTAGCTTCGATGGGTGGAGTATGTAGAATCTTTGCTGATTACTGATTGCTCAGTGTAAGAAAAGTTGGAAGTGGCACTTTCTATTACCAACAAAAGAATGGAGATTTTAGGCTTGTTGTATTGTGAATAAATTTGCTTTATTTATTTTTTATTGACACACATACCAACTTTCTTTGTTGTTCCCACACCATCTAATTATTGTTTTCCACCAGCTAGTCCATTATTCCCACACCATCTGTGATCGTTTCAGTGGTTATTCATAAGCAAATGTGGAGTTACAAAAAACTTTGTTTCATTAAGTCTTGCATGATAAAAAATGCGTGTTAATTTCTTGCTCTGATTGCATTTATGTTATTTTTGGTACAGGTGGGCAGACAAGCATCAGGTAACTTCTTGCCTCTTCCTTCTACTTCTTTTTTCACAAATAACTCTGCTTATATTGGTAGGGAATTATAACATGAGTTGCCTTGTGATTTATACTATTTTTTATTTGGTTTAATGGCTGTGCAATGTTGGAATCAAAATCCTATGATATATGATGTGATTCATTATATTCTTTATAGAACTAGTATCTGCATATGTACTCAATTGTTGTTTCTCCACAAATAATAAACAAAAAACTTGTAATGAATTATTGCTTCATTAAAATATTCTTTCATGGTTTTTTTGACTATCAACTTTTCCTTCATCACAAAATATATTTGAACCACTGGCATTGATATTTTACAGACTCAATGCATGTCTAAATACTATCCAAACAGTTGATTTTTTCTACTTGAATAGTTTTTGCTCTATTTCAAGAGGAAATCTTTGAGTGATGACTTGTACATAATTACATGTGTAAAAGATTAAGAATGATATTATCACATGCTTTTATGATCACTGATTATCACTTCTGCCTTGTTTTCCACAACTTGTACATGGTATACGTTGATTGATTGTGAGATAATGGGCTGTTTGATCAATTTCACAAACTCACTGGCTGCTTATTTTTGCAACAGACCATACTGGAGATGCTATTTTCCCAACACACAAGCCATTATTTATGTTGTCGATTCAAGTGATACTGACAGGCTCGTGATAGCTAAAGATGAGTTTCATGCAATCTTAGAGGTACTGTTATCCCTATTTTGTGCTCACATCTGAGTAGTTGACAAAGTTAGTGTTATTGCTACATCCTATACCTAAACCCTTGGCACACTTGATGTAAAGATTATGAAGCCTTAGTGGACCAAAAATGGCCTGGCCTTTAGTAATAAATGATGATATGATATCATAGTAGCTTTAAAATAATCAGCCTATCTTGAAATTGAACTGTGGAAGCATATCCATGTAGCCACCCTTAACTAGTTTGGGATTGTGGTGTACTTGAGATGCCTTGAGGGTTATAAAGTGGGAATGAAACTGCATTTATTTTTCATTTTCATTCCCACTTAATTTTTTTTCAACCAAACACCTACAAGTAGGAATACAACTTTCATTCCCATTCCTGTCATTCCTTGTTACCAAACAACATCTTAGTGTTCTTGCATGCATGCATGCTTCCTATATAATGTAAGTTTAGGCGACTCAACTCTCTGCTTTTAGATATTTAGTTGTCTTTGATGTTAAGGTACATTTTCATTCATTTAGTGTAATCTTATAGAGCAAGCTTACATATTTGATTGTTTGGCAGGAGGAAGAGTTAAGAGGTGCTGTTGTTCTTATCTATGCAAACAAGCAGGTTTGTGTTGTTTAGTTATTTCATTTTTACTAAACAAATGGCAGAAAAAAGACTTAATTCTAATGGTACTTGCAAAATCAAATGAAAAAGCTTTATTGGATGTGAAAACATCCTATACCTAAATAGGTCTAATATCCATACATAAATTTCACATTAAATATTTCTATCAAATCAGGCTTTTGCTTTCTTCTCTGTTTTTTATTTTTATTTTTTTTCTTCTTTCTTTTGGCTTATACAGGATCTTCCTGGTGCACTTGATGATGCGGCTGTGACTGAGGCTTTGGAGTTGCACAAGATTAAGAATCGACAATGGGCGATTTTTAAAACTTCCGCCATTAAAGGAGAAGGTCTTTTTGAAGGTTTGGACTGGTAAGTTAAGTTGCCAATGGATTGGAATGAATTTCTGGCATTGGTTTTGAAGATGCCGAGAATTATAGCTTAGGCTTTCCATAGACTTCATTTGTAGAAATGTGCTTAGAAAATTCTAAACTTCTGAATACTTATCCCATTAGTCTCCTTTACTTTGGAAACCATTCCCTTTGACTCACCGACTCACCTTTTTTTTCAAATAACCAGTCCCCAAATTCTGTTATCCAAGACTAAGGTAAGTCAGGATAAATGATTTAACTCCTAAGCTTCCAATCTTTAGAGCCCAGATTCAATTTCACCAAATGGAACTTGTCCTCTTTTCTGAATACACCATCGGAATGAACTTAAGGAGAAATAGTTTCGTTGGAGCATTGAAAACAATAGAAGCATTCAATTCAATCTTTATGTTCAATGCTCGAATATAATGCTTCAATGTGAAGTCTATATCCATCAATGTCGGCCAAATTGTTTCAAAAAACAAAATCATCTACTAGAAAACAAAACCCGGAGACTCAAAATGCTTCAGTAATAAATGTGAGAAGGAAAGAGCAGCAGCAGTTTCTATAACTATCTCTGCCTGTCGGAAGAAATTTTTTTATCTACAAAATCTAGGAACTGATGGCGCACCTGGTTCTATTAATGCAGATATTAAATTCTGAAGGCTTCACAGTTTTGTTTTCTCCTGCTATTTTATTTTTGTTAGAAGCCTGATGGGGAGTGATGTGTTATTGTAGGTTGAGTAATACACTTAAGTCTGGAGGTGGCTAACTCTTTCAGAGAAGAATGGGAAGCTCGCTGTTGTTTCTCTGAGCAAGAATCTATAAACTGTGACCATGATTAGTTGGTTTGGCTGTTAAAGAAATTCATTCATGGCTGCAGTTATGCCATTTGACCTTTACTGATTTTTCTCACCAGTATACTTGTAAAATTTTCATCAAAGAAGAACCAATTAGCTTGTTTAATGTTATGTTACATTCCATTTCTTTGCCCCTATTTGCTGTGTAGTTTCCGATTCGTTTTCCCCCCACCATGTACTGTATTGTTTGAAAATGAAAGCGATGTTTCAATTTTGTTAATTCCATTGTTTTATACTTGTCACTCATCCAAACCCTTTTTGGTGGACTAGGCGGGGGACTCTTGTAACTGGAACGAACCTTTTCAATGTAAGTTTTATAATAATATCAAGACATTTTGCCACTGTATCAAAAGATGTGAGCTTTAAGCTAAACCCAGTTGAAAATGCGAGTGCTGTACAAGTTGGCATGTGAATACATGTGTTCTGGCCCAACTTGCCGGGTCTAATTGTTAGGTTATGATGGCTAGTTAGTTTAGATTTTACTGTATCATCGACTTGTGTTATGCTGCAAGTTGAGTGGATTAGATTTTTCAGGTCAATTTTATCTCGAGTATAAAATAACATTTGAAAGTTTTTAATAATTTTTGTACTAGTGGAATTTTTTTTTTTGAAATAGTGTGGAGTTTGAGTGATATAAGTTAAATAACATTATGAATAAAAAATAACTAAGATGACATGTAAAACTTAGCTTGATCATTAAAAAAAAACATATTATTTTAATATTTAGATAACAACATATTAGATTGATTTGATTTAATTCAAATTAACAAGTTAAAGCAATGACACAAGTTATGAGATTAAGATAATATTATAAAAAACAAATTAAAATGAATTATGAAGTATAACTCCTAATCAATCCAATATTGAAGGATGAAATTTATAAAAAAATCTAAAAAAACGACACGAGTTAACTTATAAAACTTGTGATCTAATTTATAAGACCGATATAATTCTATAGCAAGCAAATCAAAATAAATTACAAAATCTAATTTCCAATCAACCTAATGTTGAATGTTGAGATTAAAAAAAATAATGAAACAACTCAAGTTAATCTGTTAAATTCATAACCTGAATTATGAGATTACGATAATCACATAAAAAGAAAATAAAACAATGACCTGATTTAACATGTGTTAACCTGCAAAATCCATGATTTTGGTCATGTTATTAGGATAACACCATGGAGAATAGATAAAGTTTTTTTATAAAACTCAATTTCCTGATATATCCAATGTTGAACGATGGAATTTATAAAAAAAAAAAAATTAAAAAAATAACAAAAAAAAGCTAAATCAATCCAGGTTAACTCATTAACTATTATTCTTGAGTCATGAGATCAGGATAATCTAATGAAAAAAAAATAAAAAAAAATTATAAAATTTAATTCTCAATCAAATACAATATTAAATTAAAAAAATATCAATTAAAAAAACAAAAACAATTCAAGTCAATTATGTTAACCCTAAACCCATGACATATTGTAAGCATTTTCATGTTTACTTGTTCTGGAGGACATATTGTAAGGAGATGTAGCAGTTTCAGAATCCTTATACGGAAGGAATTACAGGATGCATGGGCCTGAATCCGTTCTGCCAAGGTGCCGGCAGAAATGCAAGCTGCTGCTGTATGAAAGTTGTTCTTGGATGATGAGCAAAGTCACTGGACGTTGATGCTGTTTCTTCAAGTGCCTTTTCTTGGACAGTACTATGGATGATGAGCAAAGTCGACGTTGATTAGCTTCCAATTCTAGCAAGAGGCTGTTCTTTGACCAAACAAAAAGAAAAAAGCTCACACTGCATGCATATGCTCTGCCACCATTAAAGAAATTCTATTTTTGTTCATGAGATGCAGAACTACCATGTGAGAATCGTGAGGTAGATGTTCAACTCTGGCTGTTCTCATATGGAATAATTATCAAATAACTTAATAGCTTAAGTTGTTAGGTGAAACCCAAGATATGATTTATATTATTTTCTAACACACCCTCTTAAATGAAAAGCCCTTTGTGCTTGAAACTTGCATAGGTATACATTTCCTTGTGCTTAATTTTATCAAATAAATAGGGATGATGAGATTCGAATTCGTGACTGCTTGATCATTAAAGTTCCGATACCATGTCAAAGAACCATCTCAACTCAATAGCTTAAGCTTTAGGTGAGGCTCAATATATGATTTATATTATTCTCTAACACACCTCTTTAAGTGAAAGCTCTTTTTGCTTGAAACTTGCAAGACCCACATTACCTTGTGTTTAATTTTATCAAATAAATGAAGATGGTGAGATTTGAACTCATGACCGCTTGATCATAAAAGTTCTGATGTTATATCAAAGAACCATTTTAATTCAATAATTTAAGCTGTTAGGTAAGGTCCAAAATATAATTTATATTATTTTTTAATAATAATTTTATATGATGTAGATGTGAGTCCGGTAAAAAACACGCAAAATCATACCCTTTTAACTTCCTTGCGTGGGAAGGTTCTTGTGCTCAATATATAATAAACAAATTTGCAAGGGGTCATTTGATTATCTAACGTAGACTGTGACTTCCATGCTGGACCACTCCATGAGAATCCATGGATATTATCAAATCTTCCATGTCATTCATGGCAGAGTAACATCACTTTCACGTTTAAAACAAAATATCAAGCTTTGTCAAAGGATGGCAGCTTAGATTGGTTAAATGATTTAAGAGCATCCTTAACTTTTTGGTTATACTAAGTTAGATTTTTGATGCTATGTCACGTATCTTCTGTACATGATCAACGTGGAGAAATTTGTTGAAAAAAAATCTATTATTTACTTAAAAATAATTCACGACACTTAAGACTCTAATTTGTTCCTCTTCTCCGATCTTAATTTATCCCTTATTTTAACTCAAAATTTCTCATTGAGATACCTATATTTTTTCCTTTATAATATATGTTAGAAAATAATATAAATCATATCTTGAAATCTTACATAACAACTTAAGTTATTTTAAATTAAATTAGTTATTTGACATGGTATCAGAGCATTGATAATCACTTTGTCATAACGAGTTTGAATATCAACATTTCTATTTATTTGATAAAAATAAAGCATAAAATATTATGAGTCTGCGCAAGTTTCAATCTTAAAAAACTTTCATTTTAGAAAATATATTAAAGAATAATATAAATCATATCTTGAAACTTATATCATTTTTATTATATATATATATATATAAAGCAAAGGAAGCATAGTCTCTTCGAGGATATACACAAAGAAGATTCTAATTGGCTAGCTTAAGTTATTGGGTTAAGTTGGTTATTTGACATGGTATTAAAGCCTTGATGACAATGCGGTTACGAGTTTGAATCTCAACATCTCTATTTATTTGATAAAAAATAGTATGAGCCTGTATAAGTTTAAAGCTCAAAAAGCTTTTACTTTATAATATTTATTAAATAATAATATAAATCATATCTTCAAACTTATACCATTTTTATTATATATAAAAAGTAGATGAATCATAGTCTCTTCCAGGATACACACAAAGAACATTCTCATTGGCTAGACAGGTAAAGAATTTGTCACCTACCGGCAACTGCGTAATGAGTTATCATGTCACTATCAATTTTATACAAAGCTAGATGACATCATTTTATCTAATATGTCGCACCCGACATCGCGACAGCCTTAAAAGTTTTACAAAGAAAGAACATATTTCTGGTATCTTGTCCTTTTAGGGGAAAATGTCTTATTTAAGGAGTCGTCACCTAGTATTATGGTCACTAGAAACCTTAACTGGTTAACAGAGATCCTATGGTTTCAGACTAGTTATGCAAAATGGAAGATATTATCACCACTTAAACGTTCTGCCTGAGGCAGACAACATATGATACCATGACCGTTTGATCATAAAAGTTATGATACCATGTCAAAGAATCATCTCAACTCAATAATTTAAGCTATTAGATCAGGCCCAAGATATAATTTATATTATTTTCTATCACTAATTTCATATGATGCAGATGTGAGTATGGTAAAAGGCACGCAAAATCATACCCTTTTAACTTCCTTGCGTGGGAAGGTTCCTCTGCTCAATATATAATAAACAAATTTGCAAGGGGTCATTTGATTATCTAACGTAGACTGTGACTTCCATGCTGGACTACTCCATGAGAATCCATGGATATTATCAAGTCTTCCATGTCATTCATGGCAGAGTAACATCACTTTCACGTTTAAAACAAAATATCAAGCTTTGTCAAAGGATGGCAGCTTATATATTAGTTAAATGATTTAAGAGCATCCTTAACTTTTTGGTTATACTAAGTTAGATTTTTGATTGCTATGTCACGTATCTTCTGTACATGATCAACGTGGAGAAATTTGTTGAAACAAATCTATTATATTTACTTAAAAATAATTCACGATACTTAAGACTCTAATTTGTTCCTCTTCTCCGATCTTAATTTATCCCTTATTTGAACTCAAAATTTCTCATTGAGATACCTATACGTTTTTTCCTTTATAATATACGTTAAAAAATAATATAAATCATATCTTGAAATCTTACATAGCAACTTAAATTATTTTAAATTAAGTTAGTTATTTGACATGGTATCAGAGCATTGATAATCACTTTGTCATGACGAGTTTGAATATCAACATTCCTATTTATTTGATAAAAATAAAGCATAAAATATTATGAGTCTGCGCAAATTTCAACCTTAAAAAACTTTCATTTTAGAAAATATATTAAAGAATAATATAAATCATATCTTGAAACTTATATCATATATATATATATAAGCAAAGGAAGCATAGTCTCTCCGAGGATATACACAAAGAAGATTCTCATTGGCTAGCTTAAGTTATTGGGTTGAGTTGGTTATTTGATATGCTATTAAAGCCTTGATGACAATGCGGTTACGAGTTCGAATCTCAACATCTCTATTTATTTGATAAAAAGTAGTATGAGCTTATATAAGTTTAAAGCTCAAAAAGCTTTCACTTTATAATATTTATTAAAGAATAATATAAATCATATCTTCAAACTTATACCATTTTTATTATATGTAAAAAGTTGATGAATCATAGTCTCTCCCAAGATACACACAAAGAACATTCCCATTGGCTAGACAGGTAAAGAATTTGTCACCTACCGGCAACTGCGTAATGAGTTATCATGTCACTATCAATTTTATACAAAGCTAGATGACATCATTTTATCTAATCTGTCGCACCCGACATCGCGACAGCCTTAAAAGTTTTACAAAGAAAGAACATATTTTTTGTATCTTATCCTTTTAGGGGAAAATGTCTTGTTTAAGGAGTCGTCACCTAGTATTATGTTCACTAGGAACCCTAACTGGTTAACAGAGATCCTATGGTTTCAGACTGGTTACACAAAATGGAAGATATTATCACCTTTTAAACGTTTTGCCTGAGGTAGACAACATTGCTGATTTTTACCTTAAATTGCTAAATGTTTATTAGTTTATGTTATGATAATTTGCTTATAATATTCATGACTTTAGTGCTCGTGAATATTCAACTACGGATAATTCCAACTCTGGCATTGGTAAATATTACGTAGCTGTAAGATAAATTTATATCAATATTTTTTTATTCCTGACTCTAACATTAGTGAATAAACAAATAAAATAAATTTATTTTATTATGCATTCACATATTTTTTAATTTTTTATGTAGCTAAATAAAAACAAAATACAATTAAATTAGTATTTTTATTCCTAACTCTAGTGTCAGTGAATAAACCAATAAAATAAATTTATTTTTATGCATGCACATATTTTTATTTATTTTTTCTAGCTAAATAAAATAAAATACAATGAATAAAAATAATATAAATTTAAACCAATATTTTTATTCCCGACTTTAGTGTCAGTGAATAAACCAATAAATTTATATTAATTTTATTCATGCATACACATATTTTTTTAATTATTTTTTTTGTTATTTTTTTGGGGCCGAGTTAGACCCAGCCAACTCGGCTCGGTCACTAGCCCAAGCCAGTGACCCGGTTGAGCCAAAGCACGCGTGAACTTGATTTAGGCGTGCATGGCACATTACGAAGGTAATTAATTACCTTCGCACAGTGCTAAATACACTGAATTTTTTAAAAAAATGAAGAGAAAGAGAAAGCTTACCTTGCTGCAGGTTGCTTCGCTGGAGTGTTAGCATCTTGGGCGAAGATCAATGATGGCGTTCATTGATAGGAAACTGGAATTCCTCCTTCTACCTCTGCTTTCATGCCCTCTGTTTCTTCTTTTTCTCGTTGATAGGAAACTGTGAGTTTTTCTTGTGCTTTATTTTTCAGACCCTCTCTACTCTCTCTCGGTCTGTTTCCTCCTTTGTTTTTTAGGCCAGTATTGGTGAGGGAAAGCTTGTTTTTGGTATAGGAGTTCTAAAAAAAACCTTAAGAGTTCCTCTGGTTTCTTTGTGTCTCTTCTCTTTTTGGTTTTTTTTTTTTTTTTTTTCTGTCTCTCTCTCTAACCAACCCCTATTTTTTCAATGTTCCTCTGTTAGTGGAAACGGACGGTATGCGGAGGGTCGACTACCATTAAGGTGTCCATAACTGAAGCCAACAGACGATTACTACTGCAACGTTTCTCAGCTTTTACTGCTGAAAATTGTCTCTAGTTTAAAGAAGAAGATGAACATCGTTCTTTCAAATGACGCCGTTTTGATATAAGAGGTGGCCATTTTGTGTTTTGACTTGTGAAGTTTTGAAAGTCTTGTAATTAAGCCCTTAGCTTAAACTGTAGTTGACCCTTTGCATTTTCGTGCCATTTTCAAGTTAGTCCTTGGATTTTAATTTTTGCAATTTTGACCCCAAACATTAATATTTCTTCAATTAAGATATTGGAATTATTCTAATGGGAGTTGAGTTCTAATGGATTTTAGATTTCTTATTGAGATTATGCAGGAATGATAATATGTAAGCCTAGCCAAGTTAAAAAAAAAAAACAAATCTACTCTATAAGATATTTTGGATTGGGCTTTTATAGGCGTAAAAAAATGAACTTCCAAATCAAATAAATCTTTGGTAGCATCGGTGAAGTCTTAGCTATCTAACAAGAAATGAGGGTGAGGAGCCTTTCCCTTTACTTACTATATATAATATAGAGCCTATTGCAAGATAAAGAGATACTATATTGTATATGTAATGAGAACAAACACATTGGGCTTTTTTTCGTACTGAGAAAAGCAAGACGAGACTCAAAGGCATAGTTTTAAGATCCGGGCCGGTGGTCGGTCCGGTCCAAGGCCCGGGTTCCGGGTTCCGGGTTTTGACTGGGTCACCGGGTCAAAATTTATTTTTTAATTATTTTAAAAAAAAATCAAAACGATGTCGTTTTAGCAAAAAAAAAACAAAAAAAATAAAAGTCAACGGGTTTGCGGCCGGGTCTTGTCATGTCAACCGGGTTCCGGGTCGACCCGCCAGGTCGACCGGGTTTGGCCGGGCCAATTCCCAAACGGGTTTTGGCCTCCACCTGGACCGGTTCCATGCACGGGTCGGCCAAGTCCCGGGTCGACCCGCCGGACCGGTCCGGGTTTTAAAACTATGCTCAAAGGGCACATCTTCTGAACAAGGGATGCCATGTGATGATCTTTACAATGGTGTCAATATTAGCCCTAGAATAAGAATTAACTCTAGCAAGAGAAATTATTCTGAGATAGGCCAAGAGAAATTAACTCTAGCAAGAGGAATACAATTTAGCCTTAATCCTTGATTTTTTTTTTATTACAGACATCATCGATCTATAATTCAAATAGTAAAAGTAAACAATGAATGTCGAGTGGAGCAGAGGAAGTGCCATAAAAGAACCAACTCATTTGCACATTCTCCACCGCCACCAAATAGAATTTGACAAGGAAAGAAATTGATTTTATTTCCAAGAATATTTACTTAAAAAGCCCCTTTAAGTTTTTTTGTTTTTTTATTTAAAAAACCCAGAACAAGTTTCTCTACTCCACTCGATATTCATTGTTTACTTCTCACTGTTTGAATTATAATTCAAACAGTATAAAGTAAACATAATAGCCCCTCCCATTTATACTTCCACCAATGATAAGTGCAAAATAATAAATTAATTTGCATGGATCATGTTTATGCCAATCTTGTATGTGCCGTGTCTGCAGCCATGGCCAATAATCTACGTGTCTATTGTCTGGATGTGCAATAATTAGCATAGATGGAGTGTATGGCAATTTTATCCGAGTTAGCTTACGCATACATTTATTAATTTCATAAATTTTAATTAACAACTATATAAATTCTAGTAATTTTAAAATTTATGGGACTCGAACCAGTGACCTTTTGAAAACAAATCTAAAACTAACTAGTTGAGTTATACCTTTTATGATTGCAATCTTGTATTTTAATCACCCTATGAATGACAACTTGTTCGATCTCGGCTACAAGTAATATTTTAAATTATAATAAGGGTTATTTTTTAAAAAAATTATATAAAATATATTAGAATAATATTTTTTAAAAAAGTTTAGTTTTGATATCAACACATTGATATAAAATTATTAAAACTTCAATTTAAATTAATTTTTTTAAAAGATTTTCAGAAACACCAATCAAAACAAAAACAAATATAATCATGTATTGCAGCTCAGGAAAATAAAAACAAAAACATTGGTTGGTATTATTTTAAACTTCCAATTATTCCAAACATCAGCTCCACATTTTACACGCCGCAAAAGACTAACACCGCACAAGTACGCAAGACTTATTAAATTTCCAGCATTTTTGTGGTGGAGGATGCATTACCATGTGACAAACATTGAGTATATATTTTCAATGTCCGAGGATTGGATATTTATGAACCATGGCCTATGCCACGTTTGGTGCCTTTCTATTTTCAATGTCTTCTCGGCCGTCGTTAGACACATGTGATAAACGTATCAGACATACAGTGCCACCTGGTACAATCAAGGTCTCATAAAGACAAAAAAGGAAAAATACATTACAGGGATTGGAATTCTATGAGTAAAGGAGACCTCCTAATATTATTTATTATTGTGAAATTCATCATTCATATTTTTATTTAAAAAATAATTATGTCATTCAATTTACCAATTGAAAACATATTTGTAAGATATATTGTATTTCAATCTAACTTGGAGGTTGATTTAGTAAAATTTAACTGGTCTAGAGGAAACTGGTTTCATTTTATTTAAAAAAAATCTTTGAAACAATATTATTTTTTAGATGATTTGGTAAACCCAAAGACCTAATAAGATTTTGAATTTAAGGTTAATAACTATGAAGATAAATACATGGACAAACTGGTATATTCATGTTAATTAATTATATTTTTTTAATTATAACCAATAATTCTAATTTTCTTATCATAAACGCCCCTTAAAGAGGAATCAAATCGTGAGAAAAATAAGCTCATTCAATCTTAGGTTTATGTTCTGTTTGTGGACTGGAGCATCATATAATTGATTGAGGGACCCTAAAGCTTATATGTTGACAAATGAGTGGATAAATTATCTTATACTAAATGCAAGTCGGTCAGGTGCTCTGTCTCTGATCCGATTTTGAAATCTCCGCCTATCATATGCGAAAGGGTTCATTTGGAGCAAAGCTATAGAAAGAAATCTTTTAAAATAATTGAGAAATATTTATTTTTTTATTATTTCTTTATGTATCATATCCCGAGAAAAACTATAAAAAAATATTTTAAAATAATTAAGAATTATTTTTTTTTAATTTTTTATGTAAATTTATAAATAGTGTTTTTAACTGCCTTTATTTTATATACAGCAGATCTTTAGAACAATCTTCATTCATATCATGTCCGAGAAAAACTATAAAAAATATTTTAAAATAATTAATAATTATTGTTGTTTTTTATTTTTTATGTAAATTTATAAATGGTGTTTTTAGCTGTCTTTATTTTATATACAGGAGATCTTTAGATCAATCTTCATTTATATCAGATCCCGAGGAAAACTATAAAAAATATTTTAAAATAATTAAGAATTATTATTATTATTTATTTATTATGTATATTTATAAGTGATGTTTTTAGCTATCATAGAAAGTATTTTAAAACAATTAGAAATTTTTATTTTTTTATGTATATTTACGAGTGAAGATTTGAACAAACGTCATTATATATATATATATTTTTTTTATTAAAGGAGCAAAATTTTGATTTTATAAAATATAATTTATAAATATACCTTATTTTTTAATTTTTTTATTAAGCGGGGTTTTGATCAATTTACCAAGTTACCCTTTAACTTAAGCCGGCTGTAATATTCAGGTATTTCTGGAAAAAAAAAAAAAAATCTTATGAATCCCTCACTCCAGTTTAAATTGCCTATAAAAGCTCTTGCTCAACTTTGAACTGGATCACCACTCCAGCTGCATCTGGCAAATCAGCTATTGCCGCCGCTAATAAACTCTCTTCCTTTGACAGCAGAACCAAACTTTGATTTTATCATCTTTTGCATATTAGGAGGAAATGGCAACTTCTTCAGTCCTTGGATCAAGTTTTCTTCCTAATAATTTTCTTTCTTCTCAACCCGCCTTTACCAGTCTCTCCAAGGTAGCTATAATTACTCTAAAAGAAATAGTTCTTTCTTCACACACACACATTCTGATTCTTGAAAGTATGAGAAAATGATGTATGATGCCCCATTTCTCTTCTCTTGTTCTTTTCAGTTCAATGGAGTAATACTGGCTTCCTTGGACAATAATTCAAGGGAGTCGAACAGATACCGAGAAACAAAACAGAGAAGGTCCCTCAACTTCACTGGAAACAAGCCCTCCACTCCAGTTCTGGATACCATTAACTATCCAATTCACATGAAGAATCTTTCCGTTCAGGTGAGGAAATTAAATCATGTTGTCTTCATAGTGGTCTGGCTAGTGGCTTCACGTTAAGAAGTTGTTGATGTGACATTTTGTACATCACAGGTCATGTTTGAGAAATCTAGAAATTTTTGTTAGTTAAGGAAGTAATTAAAATGGTTTTGGGACGACACCTACACGAGTCAGTATCTCAAATGGTGTTACGTTGATAAAACTGCAGGAACTTGATAAATTGGTTGATGAATTAAGAGAAGAGATAGTATACACCGTGTCAAAAACAGGAGGTCACCTAAGTTCAAGCTTAGGGGTGGCAGAGCTAACAGTGGCACTTCATCATGTATTCAACACTCCTGAAGACAAAATCATTTGGGACGTTGGTCATCAGGTGAGCTGTTTTGGATTTGCAGAACTACCAGAGTTTGACAAATATAATTTACTCAATTTTTCTGTTCTGTCAAAATCACTGAATTTTATGTCTTTGCAGACCTATCCACACAAGATTTTAACTGGCAGGAGATCGAGGATGCATACAATTCGTCAAACATTTGGCCTTGCAGGGTTCCCAAAGAGGGAGGAAAGTGAACATGATGCCTTTGGAGCTGGCCACAGTTCTACTAGTATTTCAGCTGCCTTGGGTAATTCTAATTCTTTCTTGTTTTTCCATGTCACCGTGACAAATTCTAATCCCTACGAGTATATCGGTGGTATACAAATCTAACAAATAGCAGTCGTGTAAACATACGAAAGTTATGTAGTCCTGGTGAAGACACTGTGATCTATAGCTAGATTTGATTATGAACTTATTAGAATTCCAACCTTTTCAGGTATGGCTGTTGGTAGAGACTTGTTAGGGAAGGACAACCATGTAATTGCAGTTATTGGTGACGGTGCTATGACGGCAGGACAAGCATACGAGGCAATGAACAATGCAGGCTACCTTGATTCAAATCTCATCATCATCTTGAATGACAACAGGCAAGTTTCTTTGCCAACAGCTACAGTTGATGGCCCTGCACCTCCTGTTGGCGCTCTGAGCAGAGCCTTGACAAGGTTGCATTCAAGTAGAAAGTTTCGCCAATTACGCGAAGCTGCAAAGGTTAGTTTTGGACTCTTCTATCAAGTTCAAGCTTAATACCACATCAAAATAAATGCAAAATTCATATCGTGGTCTAATTACTGTTTCTTGGATGAAAAGGATCTTTTAGCTCAAGTGTAATCCCAACAATTCTTCGATTCAGTAGTTTCCCGAATTTGTGGGCTCGATCGAAATCACTTTATCTGCTCTCAATAAATCAACAGGGTATCACGAAACAAATCGGGGGGAAAACACAGGAAATTACAGCTAAAGTGGATTCCTACATGAGAGGAATGACAGGAGCATCTGGCGCATGCATGTTTGAAGAGCTAGGACTATATTATATTGGTCCAGTTGATGGCCATAATGTGGAAGACCTTGTTGATGTACTAAAGAAGGTCAAGGCGATGCCAGCACCAGGACCTGTTCTTATTCATGTTATCACCGAGAAAGGAAAAGGTTACACTCCGGCCGAAGTAGCAGCTGATAAGATGCATGGTACAACTTACCGTTCCTTAAAATGATAATAATAATAATAATAAAATCTCTATCGTTGTCTGTGTGAAGTCATTCCTTTCCAATTAACCTAACAAGTCTTGTTTTCAATAGGTGTTGTGAAATTTGATACCAAGACAGGGAAGCAATTGAAGTCGAAATCAAATACTCTATCGTACACTCAGTACTTTGCAGAGTCTTTGATAGCTGAAGCAGAGAAAGATGATAAAATTGTAGCCATCCATGCTGCCATGGGAGGAGGAACAGGACTTAATCTTTTCCAAAAGAGATTCCCATACAGATGTTTCGATGTTGGTATAGCAGAACAACATGCTGTGACCTTCGCTGCTGGTCTGGCAGCTGAAGGACTTAAGCCTTTCTGTGCCATCTACTCTTCTTTCCTGCAAAGGGGTTATGATCAGGTGAATAAAATTACTAATACACGCAAGTATTTTTTATCTACTTTGTCTTCATAGAAGGTCCCTGAAGGAGTAACTCGAGAACCCATTGAATTCTCTCCGTTGTTCCATTAAATATCTGTATTTCTGTGTAGAAGTAATTTTTATGGAGAGAAAGCTTCCATGAAAATTTCATATTTTCACAATATGATATCTTTTAATTTGCCAGTGACACTTATAAAATTATGTTAACAGATGCCTATTTCATTTTGGGGCATTTTCTGGTGCACATCTTTAATTAAAGTTTTCCTGGTGCTGGTGGTGATGCAGGTAGTTCATGATGTAGACCTTCAAAAACTTCCAGTAAGATTTGCATTAGACCGGGCTGGCCTTGTGGGTGCAGATGGTCCAACCCACTGCGGTGCCTTTGACACAACTTTCATGGCTAGTTTACCTAATATGGTGGTCATGGCACCTTCGGATGAGACTGAACTAATGGACATGGTGGCCACGGCTGCAGCCATTGATGACAGGCCTAGTTGCGTTCGATACCCCAGAGGAAATGGCATTGGTTCCATTATTCCACCAAACAACAAAGGAACTCCTCTAGAGGTATCTAAGCACAAAATCAGTTACCCATTTCTTTGCTTTTACGCATACTACTTGCATAGTTTGCTAAACAAGAACTTGGTTTATAGGTTGGCAAGGGAAGAGTGCTGAGAGAGGGAAGCAGGGTGGCTATTTTGGGTTATGGAACCGTAGTTCAAAGTTGTATGCAAGCAGCAAAGCTTCTTGAAGAGACGGGCATCTCAGCAACAGTGGCTGATGCGAGATTCTGCAAGCCTCTTGATGGAGAGTTGACCAGAAAGCTAGCTCAAGAGCATGAGGTCCTCATCACGGTCGAGGAAGGATCAATCGGAGGATTCAGCTCTCATGTTTCTCATTTCTTAAGCCTGAATGGACTCTTAGATGGAAATATCAAAGTAATTCTTACAACCTGACCTTATTCTCACTTACCCTCTCTCATTTTTTCCATTATGTTGGATCATTATTCGATTTCCTCAACATTCAATTGCTTATAAATTGTTATCTTCCTTTTCAAATGTCTGCAGTGGAGGCCTATGATGCTCCCAGACAGATATATTGACCATGGATCTCAAACAGACCAAATTGAAGAGGCAGGACTCAGTCCAAAGCATATTGCATCAACTGCTATGTCACTAGTAGGAGGGTATACGAACAGCCTTCACTTTTTCCACTCATAGATGGGCAGTGCCTCCCAATCTGTATGATATATATGCCTATAAAATAACTATTGGTCCCTAGCCCAGGGATTGATGGCCTCTGTTGACCATGTAGGCAGGTGTAGTTAATATGGTATACATACCACCAGGTCTCCAGAGAGAAAAACAACATTAAAAGGGGGGAGATGGGAGGATAAGCAAGCTTTATTCATTATGTATATTTATTGTGTAAGAGAGAGCCATCGTTTAGTGGTGCCTGATGTATACAACTCTGTGCCTGAACATCTTCAATTGTTCTTGATTTGTTTCAGGACATTAGTAATTAAAAAAAATTCATCTTCAGAACTAATGTTTTTGTTAGGATGTTTTATCTTTCAATAGACGACAAGTTCACGAAACTCTGTCTAATATTGTTCCATATTTTTCATGGAATTTAGGGTCAATTATAATAATTAAAAACATCATTTCAAAAGTTTGAGGATTTGACTAAAAACTTCTACACATTTAATAAAACATTACACAATCTCCTTTGATACAAAGAAAGCTCATTAACTATAATTAAAAGGTTTAGTATTAGCAGGAATTACTATGAACTATAAATACTTTTATTGTGGATTGCACTATAGCGAGAATTACTATAGACTATGAGTGTTTTCATTGTGAACTATATTATTTGGGTTTATTCTTTACTAAAAGCATTGTGGATTGGGAAGGCGTAATGATAGGGTTGTCCTTGCCACAGAAAGTTGCAAAAGCTATAGGGAGGTGGGGTTGTCTTTTTGGTTGGGAAGAAAATGGTCAGTTTAGAATTTAGTGGGGCTTGACGACCCAGGTTGCAGACACCTGGCACTTGGCTTCAAACCAGGATGTTAGGGCTAGACTCGCGTGCCTGGCAGCAGCACAGGAAACAATGGTGGATTGCATTGTTTTGAATCATTGTAAACTATGATTGTTTTCACTGTGGATTATATTGTTTGGGTTTATTCTCTGCTGGACTTTTTCAAAACGTGTGGGAGTAGACATAGACACATTGCACTGTGGACGACACTATATGCATAGACTGTTTTCACTGTGGACGACATTATAAAGCCCTGAGGGGACGCTCCTCTACTGTATTTTTGGTCAAGAATTACGGCTGGGGGCGTTGTCTCCTCTGTCAAAAGTTGTTGTGTCAAGCTGTCAAGTCAAGCTCAAAACACTTCCAAACAGAGCAACAACAATGGGTCTTGCTAAGCATAGTGTTGGGTTTGGCCGAGCCAGACCCAAAACAGTGCAAAACAGGTTGGGTCTCGCTGGCAGCTAGACCTACTGATCTGAGGGTTTGGCTGCGCAACCATATCTAAGAATATTATTATTTGTATTATAAATATTTTAATTTTTTTATTATTAATATTAAAAATATTATTTTTTATTATAATTAAAAGTATTAATATTATTAGGTTTCCTAGCTCTTACATTTATAGTTTTCAAACTCGTCCTTTTTATACCCTGGCATTGTGTTGGAAAAAATACAATTTAATAGAGGAGCTTGTTCTTGAAGGCATGACAACTTCCAATAGTATGTCGAATCATGCTAGAATGATTTTACAAGCTTGGTCAAGGCTTATACCATTTTAGACATGCCAGGAATTTACTGTATTTTTGTAGAACCCTGACTGCGGCTAGATGTCCTTTCTCCTAGGACTTTCTTAAACATGTATTTGGGTTTTGCAAACTCTTCTTCAGGGCTATCAATTCTTTTTTATGACCATTCTCCAACTATGCCTCTTCCTCGACAATAAAAGTTGGTTGAAATGGAAGACATGCAAAATTAGCACAATCATTATTTCCGATGCCTAATTTGGGGTATTTTGGAGCTCAGTTGAATACAATGAGCGAGATTGTAGTTATTTTTTTTTTTATTTTTTATCTGTTTATTATTGTTATTTATTTTTTATTATCTAATTAAAATAAAATTAGTTTTGTCAGAACTATAACTCGAGACATAAAGCTTTTTTTTTAAATATATTTGTGGCACCTGAATATTATTTTTTTATGAAAAAAATAAAACTGGCTCTCAATATAACACATGCACACATCTAACATCTAATATCTAACTAATATTTTTAACTAGGTAGGATGCTAAAATGGTTTAATTGGGTTAATATTGCAAGTAAAATGTTTGCAAGAATATATATACACACACATCTAAATTTTTATATTAACTTTGATCCTTATTTTTATAATTGCTATTTGATTTTATTTTATGATTTATTAATTAAAGTTTTTTATTTATCAAATTTGGTCCTCATTCTTTTAATTGTTATTTATTTTATTTGAGATAATTTATGAAATTATATTTTTTTTTAATTTTATTTTCATTCAACTTTTTAATTTGTAAGATTTGTTCCTCGTTATTTTAATAAATTTGAGAAAAATAAAATATTAATAAGTTATTGTTCAGCTCATTTTTCATGATATAACTAAACAATGGAAAGTGTTTTCCAACTTATTTTTCATTATACTACCAAATATCGAAAAATACTTTCCCGAAATTCACTAAAAAAAAAAATACTTTGTAGCAAACAAATAGGGTCTAAGTATGTCCAAGTTTTTTCTCTTCAATGTTTAACAAATGTGTTATTAATACTTTTAATTATTGTTTGGTGTTATTTGTTGTAACCCATTTTTGGGACCCCACAAAAATAAATAAAACAAATAGCCAAAAGAGACTAGAAAAATAACAGGAGGCAGAAGCGCTCAGCAAATGGTCAGAAAAAATCGGTCAAGGAGGTTAAAAATACAAAGATGGATTTTTGACAGTATATTCTTGAAGGATGAGAGCCCTGTAGAAGGAAAATTTGAATTTTTAGGAGAAAAGCCAAATTTGGATGTTTATGGACTTAATTGGATTTTTAATTGAATTTATAGAGGATTTGATTGCAAGAAAAATTGATTTTTAAGTCAATTTGGGCTTTAATTAGAAGAAATTTAAGTTCTGGGGCCAAAATATATTTTTTAGGAATTTATTGGGTCAAATCAGGGGCTTAATTGCATAAATATTGAAGTTTAATGGCCAATTAGGGACTTAATTGAAAATCCGAAACCAGGGACCAAATTGGAAGAGCGTAAATAGGGGCTTTTGAATTTCAGGGGCCTAATTGAAGAAATTGAAAGTTTATTAATCAATTAAGGGCTAAATTGCATAAATCAGAGGCCAAGGACCAAAGTGAAAAACGCGGCCAACATGGGGACGGGGACCGAAATTGGCAGGGATGCAATTGAAATGAATTAAAGATGATTGAGGGCTGATTTGAAGTTTGGCGCGTGTTGGCGCCCTGTTTTAATGAAACGACGCGTTTTGTCCAAAACGACGTCGTTTCATGTTAAAAAAAGAAGAAAAAAAGAAGAAGAAGAGACCGGGACGGTGTCGTTTTGAACGACACTGTTCCTCTTCTTCTTTCCCTCCCGAACCTGTAACAGAAGAAAAAAACCATTTTTTTCAAACCTTCCCGCCTCTCTCTCCTCGCCCCCACCACCACCACTGAACGCGTCAATGGCCGACCAGCCGTTGCGTGATTTACTCCCAAGGCGCACTAGCAAAAGGCACTGTCTTTTCTCCCCTATAAATAGGATGGAAAACCGAAGAGAGGGGGGTCGAAAAATTGAAGAGAGAGAGAGACGACTGGAAAACAAAAACTGGGGAGGGAAGTTTTCTTAAACAGAACTGAGAAGAGAAGATAATTATCACGGGTTAAACGAACCGAGAAAGAAGGAGCGAAAAAGAGAGGAGAAGGGAAGAGAACGAAAACTCTCTCTCTCTCCGCCGTTTGGAAACAGCCGCAACGCCACCGCCCGGAGCCGCCGTCCACGAGCCACGCCACCGCAGCACCGCCAGTGACCGTCTTCTCCACGCCAGGTAAAATTTCTTCTTCCCCCTTCGTTTTTGTTGCAGGCGTTGCCTCCTGCATGCAGAGTTAGCCCGATGCTGGCCCAACCTTGCAAGTCTGGGCCGGTCCGGGCCCAGACTGTATGAGTTCTTGGGCCGGGATCAACCCAATTGCATTTTGGGTCGAGGTCGGCCTGTTTTTTATTTTTTGGGCAGAGCCTGGCCCATTTATTTGGGCCGGCCCAGCCCCATAATATAATATATTATATATTATATATTATTATAAATTATAATATATATATGTGTATATATGTTATATATGTAAAGAAATATATATATATTAAAAAATATATATTTTTTGAAAAATCTTAAAAAAATATTGTTGATTTTCTTGCATATTTTTGTCAAAATGGTTTAATGTTGGTTTGTATTTTTATACCGTAAAGATACAAAACCAGTGTTAAAAATACCCGGTTTTCGTCAAAACATCAAAGATTTTCAGAATAAAAAATGTTTTTGCTTTAAAAAAATTCTAAAAAGTCCCTAAAAATGTTGTTGATTTTTCTGCATATTTTTATAAAGTGGATTAATATTGGGTTGTATTTTTATACCGTAAGGATACAAACTCAGTATTAAAATACCCGATTTTCGTTAAAGCATAAATTTTTTTTTTTTTTAAAATACGGCCTAGTCTCTCCAATATATATATATAAATATTATAACATCATATTTTCACACAACAAAGAAAATTTTCAAAACAATATATGTATTAACATGCATTTTGGCTTTAATAACCAGTTTATTCAAGCCATGAGAACTAGGCCAATATTTCAAAAATTCTAAAAAAATCTTTTTGTTTTCTTTTAGTATTTGGGATTACGAATTTATACGTAAAACGTATTCCTAAATATTATTAATAAAGTTTTGGTATAGACGTTAGAACGGTTAGGATTTTACCCGATAAGATAAAAGACCTTCTTACCGAGGAGGATTTTTCTTGAACCATAGACAGACCAACGACTAGAAGTACAATAACACCTTAGTTTTTATCAGACAATAAAACAATGCAGCTTACCTTAGGTAGGGCGTATTTGGGGTGCTAATACCTTCCCTTTACGCAACCAGTCTCCGTACCCGATCTCTGAGACCAGTTAGGGTTCCTAGTGACCAAAATACTAGGTGGCGACTCCAAAGAACCAAATCAAATAAAAAAAATTCGCCAGTCGAACCCGCAATTGGATTTTTTTTGGGGTGCGACATTATTTATGATTTTATTTTTATTTTTTATTTTCATTGTTTCGAAAACAAAAACAGAAACAGAATACTTATTTTATTTTGATTTTTCTATTGAGAAAAAAAAAAAAAAGAAGCAAAATCAGCAACCACGTCACGTCTTTTTAAGATCATGTCGTATGGTTTTGAAAGCTTAAAAACTCGTTATCGAGTATTTTAAGAAAAACAAAAACAAAAAACCTAAAAGCCGAAATGATGCATAACAAAATTCTATATTAATTACGGGAAAAAAAACCCTAAATTAATTAAAGCATAAGGCAAATGGGCCTATTACGTGACCTGCCAGCCATGGGCTTTACCCTTCATATAACCCCAAAACGCAATGCTAAGCAAAAATATTCAAACGACACCGTACTTCCATTGTTACCATTGCACTCTTAACGTTAGACCAATCATTTTCTCTTTCTTTTCCCCTCCCCTGAGGTCACCTAATAAATACCGTTTCTACCACACAAAAAAAAAAAAAACAAAAACCGTAAAACGTAAAATGTATAGCTTTTGTCCTTGGTTGCCGAAAGCAAACTTTGTACTTAATTAGGACAGCAATACATCACTAAGGAGGTGGGTTTGGTTTACGTAAATATTTTATACAAAAATATTTGATAATAAGTAATAATATGAAAATGATAATATATTAACGATAAAGACAGTAATGATAATGATTGTTGTGTGAGTGATTTTAAAGTGAAGGTTGAAATTAAACGATGATGGTGAAGGTAACGTTGTATTAATGGTTAATGAATTGTTATTTATAAATTATTTTATTTAGTTTCACACACAAAAATATTTTTTTAAAATGCGGTTTGGATTGATCATTATATAGTATTTTATGTTTTTATATTTTCTTGTAAAGCATTATATAGTACAAGAAAAATCAATGAAACATTATTATATAAAAAATTCCTTAAGTAACTAAGAACATGTTTGGTAATACATGGCTATATATTTTTTAAAAATTTAAATTTATTTTATTTAAAATTAATATTTTTTTGATATATTTTAAATCGTTTTGATATATTGATATTAATTAAAAATTAAAAATTAAAAATTATTTTATTATATTTTTAAATAAAAAATTACTTTAAAAATTATCATTACCTAAATTAAGGGTTGTGTTACTTGTGTATGATTAATATGTGAGTACAACAAGACAAAACTGTTCTTTTCTACTACCGTCGCTCTTACGGCATCTCCTACACCTTTTCGACTTTTCGCTCAATGAGCCACAGGTAAACTAAAGTCCCCCTCCGCCTCTGTACATGTAAATTCTGGTTACTCATACATAAAATACTTAGAAATCAGTCCTTAAGTGATAAGAAGTTTTTTAGGTTAATTACAAAAACACCCATGCCATTTATTAACTCTTTAACAATATTACTCTTTATCTATATATTAAATCAAATCTATCCTTAATGTTATTTAACCGTTATAAATTATTTCTAATATTACGCTTTTCTCTGCTTTTTGTTAAGAATAGTTAACGTTTTTTTTTTAAATAGAATAAGTGGAAATTATATGATAATGGTAAATAAAATTAATTCAATTTATAGGTAAAGTGTAACACTATTATTAAGTATATACGTTAGGAAGATAATGGTAGCTAACACAATTTTTCTTATTACTACGTTCCCTAATCAAGAGGTCAACTTGTCCTCTTAAAACTTGACTTTATTAATTGTATTAATCATTTAATAATCTCTCTTGTTAATCATTATGTTCTATAATAACATGTGGCTTGATCTAGAACCTTCAGCCCATCAAATTAATAAGAAATATTAATTTAAAATACATATTGGTATTACTTATTCTCTCGCTCTCTGTAATCTTAAATTCTGGTTTGAATTACTATCAATAAAAAGATCACACCCTAGTTTTTCTTGTTTTTTTTTTTAGAATTTTTAAAAAACATTTACTGAAATTTCAGCGGAATTATTTTTATAATTAGAGATCCAGGTTATTAACTGTTAAATTTTTAATTTACATTTTGATTTAATAACCTCATAAATAATATACATCATTTCACCAAAAACATTTTAAAAAATATTCCTAGATACTCATATATCCTAAGTAAATTATAAATCAAATATATTTATAAAATTATAAAATACATCTTAATTTAAGGAGCATGTTTACATTCATGCATCAAAAGTAAAGGTGTGGTATAGTTATTATATAATTAGTACATTATAAACAATTCAAAAATAATACATGTCATTTCTAATTTATGATAACAAAAGTAAAATGAGATATGGTCACCCCTAATGTGAATGAGATACCCTGAAAAATACAATGTAAATATTATTATAAATATAGCAATCATAAACATCAAGGAATACTTTTAAAACAATATTGATATAACCAATCTTTTAATTTCAACCCATAATATTAATATAACCAAGGCTTTTGGGTCTAATGATGTAGCCAGATCCACTTAAACTTGGATCATGTAAATTTAATATATTATTATTATTATTATTATTATTATTATTATTATTTATAGTATATTGAATATTGCTAATATTATCATTATGATTATTAGTGTTATTTTTATTCTTAATATTTTAAATATTTTTTTATTATTAAATTTTTAAAAGATATTATTACTATTAAAGAAAAATTATAAATTTGATTTGAAGAGATTAAAAACTATAAGAATTTCGGTCAGATAAGTTTATTATTATTATTTTATTAGAGGAACTAAACCACAAAAACTTGGGTCTGACTAGGCCGCCAAACCTAAGTTTATAATGCCAAACCCAAGTTTATAATAGTTAGTATTATTTATATTATAAATAATATTATTGATATTATAATTAATATTATAAATATTATTTTTAGATCAGATGTTGCAGCTAAATCTAAAATTCTTGAATCTAGTTTTACAAATAGATCTAATATTTTTAAATATTAATATTTTTATTATTTTATATATATATATATATATATTAACCAACAGCGGACCACCCATTAATATCCTACTGTTAAGAAACAAGAGAATCACCCAACAAAATAAAAAAAAACGCCACACGGTTTGCCGACCCATGACCTGTCTGCCACAGGTGGCATCCTGAGTATGACTTTCTTGATTTTTGAGCCTAATATTTATGATTCATGGTCATGGTTGCAAGGGCAATCGTGTCCACCAATCCTTTGTAGCTACATTTGTTTATATCCAAGCTCACGCATCACATGACGTTCTCCCTTTCCCTTGTACCACCGGACATCACTTGCCTTGCCCTGTCTGTTTGGTTTTGGTGGCATACAAAATCTGTGCACTCCATTCTCATCCACGTCATAGCCGAAGCGTAAGATCAATTTGCCCAAACTACTCTGCATGTTAATGCTATTCAGCGGCTGGGATTAAATTTTCTTTAAATATATAAAAAAATATTTAGATTATATAAAATTATTAAAATTAATTTAATGAGTCAATTTTAAATTTTTTTTATTTGACACTTTATCTATTTTAAATTTAAAATTAAACCGTGTAAAAATAGATTTAATATGGCTTAACTGACTTGACCAGTTCAAAAATATCAAGTCATATTTAATTAATTATCTTAGTTTAATTTTTGACCAATGATTTTTATATGTGTGACTTATTAGATTCCCTAATAAATTGGCTCAAATAAAAATCACAATACTAAAAAAAAATAAGATTAAATAAATTAAACAAATTAACTTATTATCAATTTAACAATTGATTGATTTATATTTGAAAACCAAGTACAATATCTAGCAACGTATTATAATCTTTCAAATATCAGAAAAGCCACATGTGGTTTAACTTAACTTTTTAGTGATCAATTTCTCAGTGTATTTATTATCTTTTATTAACAATGTTTTTATTTAAACATTATAGTATGGGATGTGTCTGCTCTATCAAAGCATGTTTATTTTTAATATCATAATTATTGATTATTTGAATAAGCCTTGAAACTCTTTTCAAATCTCATTTTACCTTGCGTAAGGATTTACAATTAATATTATACTTAAATACCTTTATATAATTTATTTTATAAACACAAGGCTTATCCATATTTTTTTTATGAAATTAAAGTATTTGATTATCTCATCAAAATAGATATTCCAACTCATTATAGCTTGCTTAAGTATATAAATGAATTTTTATAGCTTGTATACTTTATTGACAAATTCTTTATATTCAAAACTTTCGGGTTGTGCTATATATATATATAAAGATTGTCATTCAAGAATACAATTTTAACATCCATTTTTCAAATCTCAAAACCATGGTATGCAACTATAACAAGTAAAATCCTTACGGATTTTAACATAGTTATGATAAGAAAGTTTCATGAAAGTCAACCTATTTGACAACTAGTTTAATTTATATGTTTGTACATTACCATCCATGGCAGCCTTTCTCTTAAGATCCCATTTAGATTCGATAAGTTTTATCCCTTCAAGTGGATTAATAAAGGTTCATACCTGATTAGTATACATATAATTCATTTTAGATTTCATGACCTTAAGTCATTTCCTAAAATCAATATCAAATATTAGTTTCATTTAATTGGTAGGCTCATTAGGTATGAGTAATTCATCATTCTTAACTTCTTTAAGAAGTTCATATTTTATTGGCACATGATGTGTCCTACTAGATTTACAAAGTTCATATGTTTTTTGAACTTCATGTTGAACATCTAATGTTATAACCTCAGGTTCAAGTTATATTTGGATCTTAATTTGTGGTTCTTGAGCTTTTTCAAGTTTTATCCCCCCTACTACTCATTTCAAGAATAGATTCTTTCTCTAGAAAGGTAACATGTTTTGAGACATCTATTTTTGCTCAATGGGGTGATAAAAATAATATTCAATAGTTAGATATCCCACAAACTTACATTTATCTGACTTAGCTCTTAGTGTATTAAATACAATACACTTCACATAAACATCACATCTCAAATATTTAATTATGATTGGTTTCCTACCATTTCATATAGAGTCTTGTCAACATATTTTCATGGAATCTTATTTAAAATGTAAGTAGTAGTTTGTAAGGTATAACTCTACAAAGAAGGTAAAAGGTCTACAAAACTCATCATGGATCATACCATATCTAATAAGGTGCAATTTCTTCTTTTAGAAACTCTATTATGTTGTGATGTTCTAGGAGGTATTAATTGAGGGAATCCTATTTTTTTTTTAGATAATCTTGAAAATCTTGGATGAAGTATTCACCACCTAGATCCCATCAAAGTCTTAATACTTTTTTTTTAATTTGTATTTCAACTACATTTCTATGTTTTTTAAAGCTTTCATATGATTTAAACTTTCATCAAATACACATAATCATATCTAATATTGTCATTAATGATGAAACATGTATATCTATCTGTGACACAAATCGTTATTGATCCACATACATCTATATAGATTATTATTGGTCCATATACATGTATATCCAGCTATGACACAATTATTATTAGTCTACATATATCTATATATATTAGACATAATAATTTATTGGGTCTTTCACTCTTTTAATAAATGATATTTTGATAATTTTACCTAATAAACAAGCTTTACAAGTTTCATACGATTCATAATCAAAAGGATAAAATATCCTTCTTTATATAACTTAGTGATTCTTGTTTCATTGATATGACCTACTTTACAATGTCATAAATAATATGGTTATTGATTATCTAATTTATTCTTCTTGCCATTTATATTAAACATGTGCTTCTCAAGATCAAGTATATGTAACTCATTTGTATAAGTACCAGATCTATAATAAATTTTATTATTATAGAAGGAACATCATTTTTCTTTAATAATAAATTTAAATCCATTCAGAAATGGATATGATGTTTCTAGAAAGTGCTAGATTTGTTTTTATCAAGTTCTAATATTAGCTTAGAAAAGTTAATGCAACAATCCTTACTTTATTGCCTCTAGGTTTATTTTGTCGTTATTCAATAAATAAACATGCTTAAAGTAGAAGCTTCAATAACCTTCTTAGCATTCCAGTTGCAAGATAATCTTTGCAGTTCCTTTTGTAATGGCTTTCCTGCCACAATGATGACAAGTACCCCTGTCATTTCTAATGCCCCAAGTAAGCTTCTATGCTCGGACTGCAAGACCAAGTTAACGCTACATATATAACACATCTAGATTGAAGGAGAGATATGTGGATGATCCTTTAACTCATCTAGATCTCGATCTAGATTTTTTATGGGAGGTAGGATCATCTAGTAGAATTGATATAAAATAAATGTACGGTCTCTCTAACATTACGACCTAGAACTTATGGTAACCCGCAGTGTTTCAACCATTGGTTAATTACTCACAATCAGTTCTCAGCACTCAAACTCTAGAGTTTGAGGATATTTTAAACCAACAAGTTAAAGCTTAGAATACCCATCTTGTTATTGATACAAAACGACTCACTATTGAGATGGCTAAACTCCATTGATTGTACATAGAGCTTAAATCATAGATGGGTGGTACATATGCTTCCCCATGGCCCCACGGTCTCAAAGAAGACCCTCCTCCTCCTCCAACGCCTTTTTTTAGGTTAATTATATTTGAACTTATAAATATTTAAATTTGTAATAAAAATTTTATTTTTATTTGATTTTAATTATTTTCTACTTTTGTTAAATATATTTTTTTAAAATATATATTTTTAAATAATTATTGATGGACTACCTTCATTGGTATATGCAGAGAGTTCAAAAAGAATTACTACAAATATCACTGCAAATGTTTCATCACCAACGGAATTGCATACAGTCTTGTTGTCGGTTATATGTCAACTTCATCGAGGAAAATACCAATAGATAAAAAAATATCACCAATGGAATTACATACGGTGTTTCTGTTGGTGATATGTCATATTCATAAATGAAAATACCAATGAAATAAAGCGGGTAATTTTTTTTGACACGTCTTTTCCATTAGCAAATCCATCGGTAATTTTATTACGGACAAACTCATAGACATATTATAAATCATTGAAAATAATTTTTTCAATAGTATTTTTGTCCAAGAGCTCGTCGGTAAAATTTGTATCAATGAACTAAGTATAAATATTGACAGAATATTTTGTTGGTAGATTTAAAAATTATGGTAGTGAGAAAATTTGACATGCGGAGAGTTATACCTTAGGTACCTTTATGAATTTAAGGAACAAATATTATTGTATGTGGTAAGACTACACGAATTTATTTTAATGGTGTGTGTGTGAGAGAGAGAGATATTCTATTTGTCATAGTGCTTGAAGTGTGCGCGCGTGAGAGAGAGAGAGAGAGAGAGAGAGATAGAGATTCTATCTTTCATAGTGCTTGAAATTGATGATTTAAATGAAAAACAAAAGAAATAAAAATCTTTTATAAGATGAATATTCATGCAATGAAAGGGTTGCACCATAAATAAAAATGGAAATTATTAAAGATGCAATTAAATTTTCATGTTGTTACACAAAACCTCTTTCATTTTAAGAGTAATTTTATGGTGCTTAAGGAATAATTAGTGATTACCGTGTAAGATCCATTTTAAAAAAAAAAAAAAAAAGATACAAATAAGAGAGAGAAATCCTAGATAAGTATATTTTAATTATTTTTAGTGGGTCATAAATTTTATACTCTCTCTTCATTGTATGTCTCTTTTTTCAAAGTAAACCCTAAAAAATAATGAATAACATATTATTAATTACTCTCTACATACCATAAAGTTTTTCTTATTTTAGAGCTTCCCCCATTATTTCTCAAGTTTGAGTACTATATAGGCCTTATCCAAAAGTTTCGATCACCCTGGTCATGTGCAGCCTTTTATGTGAATAAAAACTCTGAAATCGAAAGAGGCACACCAAGACTTGTGATCAATTACAAACCTCTAAATTCTGCTCTCAAATGGATCAGATATCCAATCCCCAACAAAAAAGATTTGTTACAAAAATTACACTCTACATTCATATTTTCTAAGTTCGATATGAAATCTGGATTTTGACAAATCTAGATTGATCTCAAAGATAGATACAAAATTGCTTTTACAGTTTCTTTTGGTCAATACAAATGGAATGTCATGCCCTTTGGACTAAAAAATGCTCCATCTGAATTTCAACGCATCATGAATGATATTTTCAATGCACATTCAAAATTCTGCATTGTTTACATTGACGATGTGCTTATTTTTTCTCATTCCATTGATCAACATTTCAAACATCTACATATTTTCTTTTATACTGTAAAACAAAATGGTTTAGTAGTTTCTAAAACGAAAATTTCTCTCTTCCAAACTCGTGTCCATTTCCTAGGCCATTATATTTGCCAAGGCACTATAACACCAATAGAGAGGTTTCTTACCTTTACAAACAAATTTCCTGATAAGACACCGATAAAACCCAATTACAAAGGTTTTTAGGCAGCCTTAATTATGTTATAGACTACTACCCCAATATTAGTCGTCTAGCCAAACCTTTACATGACAGGTTAAAAACAAACCCCATTCCTTGGTCTGACCTCCATACCAACCTAGTCAAACAGATTAAGAAGCAGGTCCAAATCATTCCCCTCCTCCATCTAGCTAACCCGTTAGCTCCTAAGATAGTTGAGACTGATGCCTCTGACCTAGGTTATGGTGGAATTCTAAAACAAGTTCAAAATGATAAATAACAGATCCTTCAATACACATCCGCCCACTGTAATGATTGCCAAAAACATTACTCTACTATAAAAAAGAGATCCTTTCAATTGTTCTCTGTATTACAAAATTTCAAAGTGATCTACTAAATCAAAAATTTCTTTTACGTGTCGACTACAAATCGTAAAAGAAGTTATGCAAAAAGAAGTCCAAAATCTTGCTTCAAAATAGATTTTTGCCAGATGGAAAGCTATTTTAAGCATTTTTTATTTCAATATTGTCTATATTAAAGGAGATTCAAATTCTATTCCTGATTTTCTAACCTGAGAATTCCTTCAAAACATGTCTTAATGCCTCCGAAAGCAAAGGCCAAAGACAAGGGGAAAGCCCCTCAAACCTAGCCTACAAAACCAGAGAGCCCCAAGCCCTCTACAAAACTCATGTCTTCAGCTATCTTAGCTGCCAAACCAATCAAATCCTGGTATGAGGCAGTTATTGAAGAAGAAAAAATTACAAAACCCCAACAAGTACAAACAAATGCTGTTCAACATTGGGTTAACACTATATTCAAATCACCAGAATTACTGCTGGCATTACAAAAAGTGTCTCAACAAACCTCCGGTGACTCTGTATCTCAAACAGGTAGTATTTCCAAACCACTTTCAAAACATCAAGGAGGCATTTTTACTTCAAAACCCCTCTTTTCTTTACAACAAACCAGTTTTCCAAAAACCAAGTCCAAATATATTTTCAAAACTACCTTTCAAAATATTTTAACTATGGAAGAAGGATTTTATCATGAAAACCCTTCCATTGCTGCTTCAAAAATTTTTCCTTCAAATTGGTACTACAAACCCTGGAATTTAGTCAAACCACAATTCTTGAGATTACTAATTCTGTCAAGTTCAAACACTTCAAACTTCATTCTGATCACACTGAACCGACATATTCTACATGTATCATTCACAAAATCATTCACCCTAAAAATTGGGTGCAACCCTTACATCAACCTCTTTCCTTCCCCATACACTTCCGAACAAACCCCCAGGACTTCAATACTTCCTATACATATTGGGATTACCAACAGGCATGGTTCAATGCCTTCCTCCTACAAAATCCAAACCATAGTCATTCTTGGCTTTTCTACTTTCATAATGACATGAATACTACAAACCTCCCCCTCTGGTTCCTCTAATGGTGGGACTACTATGGTTGTCATGTTGACTACCTCAAAGACCATCCTCTAGTCGAAAACGGCTACCTTTATTTCAAAAATAATTTTCAACCAACCCCTTTTGAAAGGAAGTTCTCTTCCCTGCTTATTTTCTGTACAAAATTTTTTATGTCGTGGGTATGTTCATGGTTCTATGATTATAATCTACAAAACGGACATCCAGTTCTTGTTTGCAAATTCAAAATCAAATGGTGGGATTCTTTTGCAGCTGAATCCAAAAGTTCCAAATTAGCAGTTACGGAATGGTTACAAAAACATCAAACAGCTCACATCATTGATCATCATCCTCAATCAAAGTTTCTAGCTAGAAAGGCTCAAACAGAAGCCATCCTTGCCTTTTCTAGAACTGAAGAAGAATACCTACAAATAGTCCAAAGTATTATACAAAACCAAGACCCAAAAACGGTCTTGTTCCAATCCAGCTCATCTGGATAGATATCTCTTGCCACCTATCAAGCAACATTAAAAAAAAAAAAGTATTTTCCAAGCTTCCTCAGGCTCGTCTGTTTAGAGCCATATTTTTCGCACCTGTTTTGAGTCTTTTTTTTTTTTTTTTTAAGTCTGTTTGTTTTAGACTTTCGTTTACAAACATTACCTGCTACTATAAACAAACAAAACTAGTGTCGGTGGAAAAAAGACAATAAGAGAAAGTCTCATAAAAACCATGGGCATTTTCCATTTTGTCGTCACCCAATCATGGCAGACAATACCACATGGGTTCACAGCAATGCCACATGGGTTCATATAGGTTCTGATGAAATCTCCAAGCTCTCTCAACAAGACATTTTGGCCTCTTCCATGTCAACTCGTGTATAAAAGGGGACTCCTAATTTTTTAGAAGGCAGACTATCATTTTTTCTGAGAAAATTTTATTCTCCTTTGTAACTCATACCTATAACCTATATCTACTCTCCTCTGTATCCAATATCTCCTGTATTAATTTACATTACAAATGTAAGTAAGATTTTTTTTTTTGTATTCTTGTTATATTTTATGTACGTTAAGTATGCCCTGTGTTTGATCAAGGATCCTGACATTGTTGGTCTTGCCTTGTTCATTCGCATTAGAAATCTGTTTATAATATATATTTCTTTAATCTTTTTATAAAATCAGTATATAGGCTGGAAACCTGTGACCCGATTTTTTAGATTATTTTCAGGTATAACAACGTCATGTACTAAATTTTAATTTTTATAATACTGGTTTACTATTTGCTTCAATCTGGTGTGTGTGCGTGTGTATCTTAAATCTCAATTATTGGGAATATCCCTATTGAGAAATCCAAGTCTCATTTTTAATAGTGGGAACAATATTTTATTAGCATGTGTAACAAATGTTTGAATTATGCAAGAAAAGCAAATGGAAATAACGAAATGACCTCAGTTATCTACATGCATGTATCTTGCAAGAAATTTTTTGTCGAATCCAACTAATTGCTCTCATAATAATCTTGGAAAAAAATTCCAGGGCGAAGAACAGTTTTTCTCAATCTTTGAGGCTATAAAAGAAACCATAGAAGTTCCATTCGAAGACAGTCCTAACACAACATAAATCAAAGACTATATTGGAAGAATTCTCCACTGGCATGCAAGAGCCAAAAGATATGCCTCATTTAAGGGTTTTTTGACCACAAGATACCTTTAAGGGACGAGACTGGACTTATCATTGTAGCTCCATATAGACGGCCATTTCTCCTTACCAGTCCTGTTGGTGAAAATAAAGGATAGGAAATGGTGATTTTTCACTGATTATCACGCTCTTAACAAGGCTATATTTAAGGGGTTTTTATAGCAATTATTTATGACATAAAAGATGAATTGGGAGGCATTTGGTTTTTTACCAAGTTTAGGCCTTCACTTTAGGTATCATCGGATTCCGGTACACGAAGGAGACATCCATTAAGCTATTTTTCAAAATCATCACAACCACTATGAATATCTGGAGAAAAATGAGTGCCTATTCGATATTATTTCAAAACATGACGTATAGGTAGACCAATAAAAAATTACAGCTATGATCTTTTAGCCTACACCAACTACAGTTTTGGCTTTACGAGGATTTCATAGGCTGACAGGGTATTTCGGAAAATTTATGAAGCATGATGTGATCATCGCTAAACCACTCACAAATATGTTAAAAAAAGTTGCAGATTCATATAGACGGAAGAGAGGAGCAAGGCTTTTTCACAACTTAAGAAAGTTAAGTCACAAACTCCCGTTCTCGTCATGCCTGACTTTGATAAAGAATTTGAACTAAAAAAGGATGACCTTTTAGTAAGGCTCTCGATCCTAAGATAAAGGGGTAGTCAGTTTATGCTAAGGAGATGCTTGCTATCATTGAAGCTGAAGAAGGCCGTATCTCCTTGAATAATGATTCAAGACTTTCACCGACCAACGACCTTCGAAGCAACTTCTAGAGAAACACGTAATCACGTTTCAATAGCGGAAGTTTATGGTCAAATTTATGGGGAATGAATTCAAAACACATTACCATATAGAAAACAAAATTAGGTGGCAGATTCACTATTGTGAAGAGAGGATAGTCCTCTATTACTTGCTATTTCTGGACCTAAAATGGTTATTTGAGAGGAGATTCAAGCACAAACTCAAATTTGTCCACATTGCACTGAAATCAAGTAATGAATCATAGAAGAACAAAAAACTATGGTTAATTACAAATTGAAGAAATAATTAAAACTATATCACGAAAGAATGCTTATATCAGAGGTGAAGTAGTTACATCAAGTCATCCGTCATCATTTTCATGACTCCACTTTGGGAGGGAATTAAAGAGTTCGTAGAACATGGGCATGGGATTTGCAAGTTTTCATGGGGGGGAATTAAAGAGTTCATAGAACATGGGCATGGCCTGTGCAACTTTTCATTAGAATGGAATATAAAAAAGATGTAAAGGGTGATCTAGGTCTAAACAATATTATAAAACTATAGACGATAAAATTATGGTATTGGAATACTCTATTGTTTTAAAACTCAAACTAGCTTAAGACTTATCAATTTAAGATTTGGACCAATTCAAATAAAAAAATAATCTAAATAACCCAATCAAAAACTTGTGTTCACCTCATTAAAACCTGATTAATTAACGTGTTGAACTTTTGTTTTTGATATGTTTCTTTTTTATAACAAAATAGCCTTGTTTTGATCTATTTGTTTTTTTGTTTTTTCTAAATAGATTAGGTTTTATAACTTTGGTATGCAAATTTTGTTGCTTTGGTACATATCCTTGTACAGTGAAGTCTGAGACATAGTTGTTCATAAACCATGTGGTCAAGTTGCATGGAATTCCACGATCGGTTGTCACTGATATAGATCGAACTTTTCATAGTAATTTCTAGGATGAGTTGTTCTGTTTGCATGGATCGAAGATAGCTATGAGTTCAACTTACTACCCATAAATGGATGGTCAACCGAAGTCACTAACTGTACACTTGGGTTTTATCTTCAGGCATTCATCCATTATAATCCCTATTAATGGTACAACACAACGTGCCATGCTTCAAATAAAAAGTCACCATTTAAGTCCCTCTATAGCCGAACACCACCAGCTCTAATTAGTTATACGATGGGATATTTTCTTCTAATGATGAGGTTGATATAGGATCGAGATGCGTTGATTAACGAGCTTAAGAGAAGCTTAGAACAAGCCAATATCATCGGAAAGAACAATACTTACTGGGCGATTGGGTCTATTTAAAACTTCAATCATACAGGAAGGAATCCCTTTCTCATAAGGCTTTATATAAGTTGAGCTTCCGCCACCATGAGCCTTATCGCATCACTCAGAAAGTTGGGGAAGTGGCATGTAAGTCGGAGCTTCGCGAACAAGCATATATTCACCCGGTTTCCTATGTTTCACAGCTTAAACGACGTAGAGGAGATAGCCAAGTTAGGCGCATCTCAGTCTTACCAATCATGAACCAAGATTGGTAGCTAATACTCAAGCCTTTTAAGCCCTAGAATACCAAATAATTAGAAGATGATATCGCATTAGATTAGTCCAATGAGAATCATTGGCGAGGGAAGAAGTTATACGGGAGGATACTGAGGTAATTACAATGAAAAAAGATAAAATAAAACAAAAATCAAGAAGTACAATGATGTGTTATTTTTATAAATAAAATTATTCATGAATTTTAATTTGTCAATAAACCCATCTTTAATATTTAATTTATGACCTGACAATTAATCCTGCTATCTCTCACCCCCCCTCTCCATTTCTTCTTCCTCCATTTTTTCTTGTAACAAATAGCACACACACCTAATTTTATCACAAATCAACCTTCCACTACAAATTCAGCCATCCCAACACTTAGTTTGTCAGCATTTTTGTTCTAACTCAAATTTTATTAAGGATTCCTCGCTTCAAGTAAACGAAACTACCAATTTTTTATTTGAACTCAATTTTAAAAAGTTAATTTTAACAGCATATTTTTGTAGTATATGCATTTTTTTTTACTTGTTTTATAGCCTTTTTCCCATAAAAAAATTATTGTATGAATGTATGATTTATACATTCTATAGTTTGTTTGAGATTTTGTAAAATTGTATTTGTTTGTAAATTATGAGATTTAATCTGAATTTGTGACTTAAGTGTTTTGTGATGAAATAAATAATGGCTTATTTAATGGGTCTGTTTTATATTTTGTCAATTTAATTATTGAGTTGAATTTTTCGGTAAATATATAAAAATTTAAATTTATATAGATAATTGATAATGAGTTAGTTGTACTATTAAAATAGTTTGAATAAGTTTGAGTTAAACCAATGTTATGCTATTAATATATTAGTCATCAATATTCTATATAAGTTTGACATAAGTAATGGATGATTGTTTATTGATTTATCGAGATTCACCTGAAGGGTTGTATATGACAGATTGTTGTAATGATGTTCATGGTTTTATTAATCATGCACTATCTAATTCGAGAAATATTAGTGGAGCTATTAGATGTCCATGTAAGATGTGTGAAAATAAAAAGTTTCTTGATTTAAATGTTGTAACTATGCATCTTATACAAAAAGGGTTCATGGAGAGATACCAATGTTGATTTGCACACGGAAAACTATATGTTCCTTACGAGACTATGGTAGAAAAGATAGTTGGGTCAACTTTCAGTTCTAGTAACGTGTATGAAGTTGTAGATGATAATAGTAATCCTTATAGGAATATGGTTATAGATGCGATGAGAATGAATTAGGGTTATGTTAGTCAATATCCAATAGTAGATGAAGAACCTAATGCAGAGATAACTATATTTTTTTTATTTTCTGAAATGCTCTGATAAACCATTATATGATAGGTGCACAAATCACAGTAAATTATCGATCATCACACAAGTGTTCATCATCAATTCAGATTATGGGTTGAATAGGGCCGATTACGATGAAATTGTTAAATGGAAAAGCATTTTACCTAAAAGAAATAGCCTCAAAAAGAACTTTTATACTGTTAAATCCATGATGAAACCCCTTAGCCTAGGATACCAGAAAATTAACATGTTTCCAAACTTCTATACGTTGTACTACTTTTTTTAAAAAAGAGTTAACCTAGTGCAAAACATATGGACATGCTCGTTATAAACCTAAAAATGACAGGGAAAGAACTCTTATCACATATAAAAAACTTAGATACTTCTCAATAACACCTGGACTGGAAAAGATTATTCATGACATAAAAGATTGTTGAGCACATGACATAGCATCATTCATATGATGTGGTGGATGGAGTGATAGTGCACCCTTTTAATGGTGAAACCTAGAAACATTTTAATAGGGTGCATCCTTAGTTTTCAGTGGAATCAAGGAACATTTATTTAGGGTTATGTATAGACGGATTCAACTCATTCGGGTCATTTTCTGCTCTTTATTCTTATTGGCCGATAATACTCACAGTTGATAACTTACCATCCGGGATATGTATGAGACCAGAGTTCATGTTTGGTCCTCATAGTCTGAGTTAGAATATAGATGTTTGTCTTTGTTCGTTAATTGATAAGTTGAAGCAGTTGTGGTCATCCGGGGCTTTGACATATATGTATTAAGGAAACAATTTTCAGATGAAAACAACTTTGATTTGGATTATCAATGATTTTCCTGCGTATTGAATGGTTTCTGATTGGAGTAGGCATGAAAAACTAGCATATTCATATTGTATGAAATATAACAAGGCCTTCACATTAACAAAAGATGGTAAAACATCTTCTTTTTTATTACAACAAGAAAATCTTGCCAACCGATCACAAGTACATAACGAATAAAAATGACTTCTTTGTTGGAAAAGTTGAAAGGGATGTTGCATCGCCGGTATTGTCAGGTGAAGAATTATATGATATAGTGTTGGAGTATGATGACATTTTGTTTGGTTTTCAATTCGGTAAGCATAAGTTTCCTGATTTTGATTTGACCCATAATTAAGTAAATTGAAATATTTTCTTGGAGCTTTCTTATTAGAAGATCAATCTTCCCCGCCATAACTTGATGCCATGCACATTAAAAAGAATATGCTTGAAAATATTTTCAGCATGGTTATAAACGTGAAATGGAAGATAAAATATTTTCAGCATGATCAATCTTCCTCCTGCGCTTCTATTTTTCATTAATTGTATTTGAACTTATAAATATTTAAATTTGTAATAAATATTTGAATTTTATATTAATTTAATTGTTTTTAATTATGTTCTATTTTTTTTTAATAGATTGTTTTAAAAAATATATTTTAAAATTATTATTGATGGGGTTACTGATAGCCTAAGTCCATCAGTATATTCTAGATAATTTGAAAACAATTAATGCAAATATCATTGCCACTGTTTACTAACTAAAAAATAACAAATAGTCTATTTGATGGCTATATGTCAACTTCATCGAAAGGAATACTGATGGATGAAAAACAAATTCACCAATGGAATGACATATGGTTTATCTGTTCGTGATATGTTATATTCAGTGATGTAAATACCGACAAAATAAAGCGAATAATTCATTTTTGGCGCGCTTTGTCCATCAGTACTAAATCCATTTGTAAAGTTATTATTGACAGAGTACAAATTACCAACGAGAGTTTTTTTGATGGATTATTTTTGTTTGTAAGTCTGTTGGTAAATTTTACGTCGATAGACTATGAATATAAATACCGACAAAAAATTACATCGGTAAATCTAAAATTTCTTGTAGTGGTTATTTTAATGAAATTTTATTAATTAATTAAATTAAATGGTATGAGCAAGTGCTATCCTAAATGGCTAAATGCCTTATTTATGAATATAAAAAACAAAACAAACAGATTTTAAAATATTTTATTTTGGAAAAAAATCCAGACTTCGCCCTAAAACCCATGGCTACTATATGTATAGTACCATTTTTCTTTTCTCTTAATACTAAAAAGTTCTACTTTTTAAAGGGAAATCTTTACTCAAATTACGAGTATTGTAGTGGAGAAAACTACTCAGGTAATTTTTAGTGATTTATCAATATTGTTTAAGTGCTCAAAAGTAAAAAAGAAAAAGAAAATATACATTATTGATAACAAATGCATTTCATATCTTAAGGATTTGAGCTCTTTTTTTTTTTCTCGAAACAAACATTAGGCCAACCAATACATATAATTTATTATTTTTAATTATATTAAAATTAAATTTTGTTTTGAGCGATTTACTTTTTATATAATAAGTCTTGCATTTCCAGAATAAAATAATGCACAAAAATCATATCAACTCGGATGAGTTAAATCCATATATAATATACATATAATTAACTAGATGTTGATTCATATATTTCAAAGCATCTTTAATTTTATTAGATAGAAATCATATAGCTTGATATCACTTGAATTCTCAAGTATTTCTATGTCTCTTGAGGCTATGACCTTCTTTTCTTTTTCTTTTTTTTTTTTTGAAAAATATCAGATTTTAGAATGCTTTTTATTTGTAAACAATTGAATATGGATGCTTTTAATTTTTAAATAGAAATAATTTATAAACCTTTTCTATTGACATATGGGTTAGTTGGAAGCGTTTAAATTAAGAGTGTTTGAAAATACGATTCTATTCGTGTTTTCAAAAAAATTAAAAACGATTCAAAACGATCAAAAAAATAATATTTTTTTTATGTTTTGAATCGTTTTGATACACTGATCTCAAATATGATTTTTTTTAAATAAAAAAAAATATTATTTTAATATATTTTAACATGAAAAATAATCACAATCACACTTTTAAATAAACAAGCTAGCATCTTGTTTTTATGTCATCGTTAGTTAAAAGTATAAATCATTAAATTGGATAATCTTTTTCTTTCTTCGTTTACACCTTCAGAATAGTTGAGTTGAAGGTTGCAACCCTTCTTTTTTACAGCAAATTCAATGAAACAATTAATAAATCTAGCTTAATGTCAAAAGGTTCAATATTCATATATATCTCTTTTAGCATGACGGCATCCAAATTTAGACTTTTTTCTTTTGAAAACACACGATATACCAACAATTATTTTTAATGATTTCAATTGATCTAATTCATCAAACGCGATTAGTACTGTGTGCTTAACAATTTTTTAGAAGTGTTTTCTAGTTTTAAAATATAAAATTTATAGGTTTTTTTTAGAGTGTTTTAGAATAATTTTAATATATATGAGATACGTAAACTTATTTACAAAATGTCAAAGAAAAAACATTGAGTTGAGAAAGCACACAAACATATCACCCAACAATAAAATAAAACTACTTTCTGTTGTTTAGATAAACTCAAAAAAATCTTTAACAGTAAAAATAATTAAAAGGAAAAAAAATTTTACTTATAGAAACATGTTTTGTAGATCTTATATGAAAAAAAATCATCTTTTTTGTGTAGAGACTGTCCCATTTCATCTTCAAATGGATGTAGTTGGGTTATATTTGAATCTATAAATTATAAATTCAATTTATTTAAATTTTTTTTATTCAAGCAGGTTAAATATATTAGACTAGGTTAAATTTTTTAAAATATTATAAATATTCACCAATTAGGTTTATAATGCTATTTTTCATGGGTTAGACTTATTTAGAAGTAAGATTTGAGCTTAATGAATCAGCTCAAAACCTGTATAAACCATAACAAATAATTTAAACTTAATATATCAACCCAAGCAATTGAATAAAATAAATAAATGAATCGCAAAAAAAATAACAAAACATATAACAACAAAACAAATTAAGTTTGATCCTTTATTCAATCTTTGTTATCTATTTTTAAAATTAATTATCATCTATAAAATCTATATTATAAAGTCAAATAAGGAAATATACAAGTTTTTTTTAACACCCTAGCGCCAACCCAACCCATTTGATGACCTGGAATTTTGCATCAAACTCTCTGTAACCTCATCACCATCGCCCTCCCCCACAATCTCACATGGATCCCACGTCGGCACAGACATATGACAACAACTTCTCATAAACACCATTAAAATCCTCAAAAACCCAATAACAAAATCACTAATATTATTTGTCTTCCTGATGAATGAATGAATGAATAATAAGAAATCTTTTTTCTTGGTTATGATCTATCCACGTGTCGTCTTCTTATTTATCAGCGCCTAGTTTTTCCTCTGACTAGACTTAGATGGATAATAACAATCAACAGCCAAGCAATCAACACACCCAACTCTTCAGTCTTTACTCTTAGCCCCCGGATTCCACAAATACCAAAATCCTACAACTCTCTCTTTACAGCATTTCAGAGAAACAGAAACCCGAGAGGAAAAACGTTTTCGGTTTCCTGTTTATTTCAGAAACTGAGTGCGAGAACCAAAGAGAAAACGAAATGGGAATTGAAGTTGAGAGCTTAAAGAAATTGACCGGAGGATGGAGTGTTGCGGCTAAACGTTGCGACTCGTGCAAAACGGCAGCTGCAGCTGCGTTTTGCCGGGCGGACTCTGCTTTTTTGTGTCTGAATTGTGACACGAAGATTCACCATAGTGGGGTGAACAGCAAGATCATGTCAAGGCACGAGCGTGTGTGGATGTGTGAAGTTTGCGAGCAAGCACCAGCTGCTGTTACCTGTAAGGCTGACGCAGCTGCTCTTTGTGTTACTTGTGATGCTGACATCCACTCTGCTAACCCTCTTGCTCGCCGTCATGAACGAGTCCCGGTGGAGCCTTTTTATGACTCTGCTGAATCAATTGTTAAGACTTCCTCGGCGTTTAATTTTCTAGTGCCTGGTGATCAAAATGGTGTGTCTGCATATGATCATAACGATGAGATCGAGGGTGTTTCGTGGTTGTTGCACGGTAATCACACGACACATGACCTTAATTCCAAGATCAACATCGAGAATCCTGTTGTCAAGACTGGAGATATGTTTTTCTGTGAAATGGATCCCTTTCTTGATTTTGAGTATCAGAATTCCATGGATGGGAGGTATAAGCAGAGTCATGGTGGGGGTGCTGCTGGAGCTGATAGCGTTGTGCCTGTGCAAAACAAACCAGCTCCGCTTCCCGTGATCGATCATAAAAACTGCTTTGATATTGATTTCTGTAGATCAAAACTCACCTCTTTCAGCAGCTACCCCTCTCAGTCCCTTAGCCACAGCGTAAGTACGAAAACCTGCGTAGTTGAAGCTCAAATAACTATAACCCTAGTAGAGTTGCTGAAAAAGTTTCTTTGATTTTTCAGGTTTCTTCGTCGTCCCTCGATGTTGGTGTTGTTCCTGACGGGAATTCTATGTCCGATATTTCGTATCCCTTCGGCCGAAGCATGAATACGTATACCGATCCAAGCATGCCCATCTCAGGTTCCACTACAAATCAAGCAGCAGCTCAGTTAGCTGGGATTGACCGCGAAGCTAGAGTTTTGAGGTACAGAGAGAAAAGAAAGAACCGTAAATTCGAAAAAACCATACGGTATGCTTCACGTAAAGCTTACGCAGAAACCAGGCCAAGAATCAAAGGCCGATTCGCGAAGCGAACCGAAATGGAATCCGATATGGACACCCTGTATAACTCTCCGAGCTCTGTCCCTTTCCTGGCCGATTCTCATTACGGTGTCGTTCCCTCGTTTTGATTTGATTGTGGATGAGGGAGGGGTTAATCAGCTATTAATTACTATGAAGAAGAATATGTAATTTGTCAGCTATAATAACGGTAAGAAGTTGGTCTTACACCCCCCCCGACGTTGATTACCGTCACCTGTAAAGTTTAGACGAATCCTTAAATGGATCAGTTGAAGTGTAGCCTTTTGTTTTCTAAGCAGCCAGATTAGTGATGCTGCTGCTATGCTTTTGCTCTTGAAATTTGCTTTTCAGATCAAAAGTCCCATTTGCCTTTTCTTTTTAACTATCAGGGCTTCTGTAATTCCTTCTCTGTTAGTATAAAGTTTTTGGTCGTGGTCTTATTTCTAATCTGTTCCACTATTTTATTTTATTTTATTTTTTGGTGGGGGGGGGCTTCTTCCTTCTCAAAAAAGATATCGAATCTCTTTCTCCATTTCTATTGGCTTCGAAAGCATTTGTTTAATCTAATAACTATACTATATAATATCATTTCTGGCTAGAGTAAAGTTCAATAATTGAGTCCTGTTCTCTCCCCTGGTGCCTTTATTAGTCGTATATAAATTTTCCTGACTAAAACATGGGAATTTTCAGGTTTTATGACAGCTATAGAAAAGGCAAAATACAGCGCTTCGACCAGATCTCTTACAGCTTCGCTCTCTAAGGAGATAGACTGAGGAATTTGGCCTTTCTCACTTTAAAATCTTGGGATATCAGATCCAGAACTTTTGCAGCTAATTGGGTATGAATGGGTAGATGGAATTATTATTTATTATTGTTGTACGCTTGTACTAATGGCTGCTTAGATACTTCCAATGTCCCTTTTACAAGATCAAAGCAAGATACCTTGGAAAAGTTATCCCTCATAATGCTTCATCAGATATTTATGCATGGTCGCGTAGGGAAAAAAAATGTGCATCAGACTGTTGTGTTATCAGGATTTCTTCCATGTTTGAAACAAAGGGCTTCTTTGATTGACAAAGACATTCTCATTGTCCAGACCCTTGAAACCATCCCCACATCCTTTTTATTGAAAAGATGAGTGTGCATTTTCAATCATAAAAGTCAATTTTCGGACACAAAGAAACAACTTATTCAATTAAGTGTAAAGCTCGCTACCTTACTTTTTAATTACTGCCATGAAAGGTCTTTGGCTGTTTGGAATCAAGTTATTGATAGTTTGTTCTCAAACATAACATTCACAAGAAGACATGGATTGAGGACTTTTCACTCATGAAGAAAGTTGCTTTTATGCCAAGTCAATTAGAAAAAAAAAATGACCTTATATTTCTTTGTTATTTAAAAAAAATGATATATGCATCATTCTTTTAAATTACATTACGATAACGGTAACGGTAACAATATTAATATTAATATGAAAATGAATATGAATATTATAATGTTTATAGATATAAGAGCCAAGCATGAAATATTTGTAAGAATTTAAGAAAAAAATATCAACCAATTCAATTTTTTTAACAAAATGGATTATACCGCAATGTAAGGTAAAATTTCTATTACGTGATATTTATTTTTAAAACTATATTGATAATGTTTCAAAATTCCAGATGTTTAGGAATATGATTTTATAGTGGTTGGATAATAGGCTTAATCAAATATTCATTTATTAGATCTATTCTCCATAACAAAGAAAGGTGATAGCTTGATTTAAGAATCGTAGTACCTACAAAACAGTCATCTCTTTGTAGAGAGAAAGTACAATAAATATAAAATAAATGTACAAAAGGTTGTCTATTTTTATTTTGGTATGAAATGAATGTTCTATAAGAGAAAATAGTGTTATGTGTGTATATTGAGAATAAAAAAAATAATGAATCTCTTACCTAAGTGGTTTAGGGGGTATTTATACCCCCTGAACCTCATCTTTTTACCTGAGGGAAAGGAGTGGAAATCCATTTCATCCTAGTAATACTAATAAGGGATATATATCGCTTACACATGTATTTATGAGATGGAAATGTGGTACATCATGGAAGACTCTTGCATACCAAGTGTGTAGATATAGTAGGATTTCGATTAAAAAGGTTGTGCCAGACAAAAATCCCAAGGGATTAAGTATTAAGTCTAGGCCACAAGGCAGGGCCTAAGAGATTGAGGACGTATATTGGCCCATACGCGCAACTTGGACCCAAGAGATGCTAAGTGTATGGCCTAGGCCCAAGAGGCACCAAACATGTGTTTGACACCTGGTGCCTTTGGTCAGAAGAACACTTGAGCCTTCGCACATTACCTGAATACCTGACACCTAGGCCCAAAGGCATAAGGCTCATGCCTGGCACCTAGGCTTAGATGTATTGCATGAGTCCAAGCGTGTCCAGCTATACGCCTAACACTTAGGCCCAAGACTGTAACTCGAGCCTAAAACCTTTTTTCAAAAGCACTTGGGTATGGGTTGTCACTAAAACAAGCTTAGGCCAACAAAACATTGTTTAATAAATACTGATAAATCTTGGTCCATTAGCAGCTCCCAAGTTTTAATGATAAAAATATGTAAAGACTTTAAAGATACACTTAATTTTTTTAATGGGACCCTTTTTTTCTCTGTATAAGAAAAGGAACGTATATCTAAGACACATTAGTGGAGTATTCATGCATAAAGGTGTGCACCATGATTAAAAGAATGTTTTTTTAGATGAAAAATACTTGGAGAAATACTTTATAGCGGTGTTAGCTTTAACTTTATGGATCTATTAAAGGCAATGACATGTGTTGTCGATTTGATAGAGGATAAGGGAAGCCTCCCACTATATAAAGGCCGCTTTTTATTCCATACCATAAGTTCCTTTCTCTAAACTTTTATATAAATCATTTTGCCAAGTAGTTCTTATGTGTGAAGTGTGTTCTTTATAGAGAGTAATTGCATGAAGCATTTGGCTTTTATGTGGAGTGTATGGGATGTACATAATGCTTGGTACAAAGAAACTTATCTTGAGGTAACCACTTATACTTAGTGTTTTATGTAATTATGAAATTGGATACAATAAGAGGTAAGAAAGTAGCTTTTAGTAGTGAGTTCATCATTAGGCTAGGGCCATCAGAAATCAGGGGGTCTAATAAAAGGTCTAGGTCAATTAGAATCAGCCATGTGATTAGAAAGGTTGTTCATTATCTGTTAGGGAACCTAGATTACCAGGGGCTCTTAAAGATACAGAGGATAACACTATAACCATAAAGCAACTAGAAAGGGTCGAAGGTCAACAAAAAAGGGCATATATAACCATAATCTCTCACTAGTTTGAAAAGATAAGCAATTAAACAATGGGTGCTTGTAGTGGGAAGTTTGAAATTACAACTCTTTTATATATTTGAGTTGGGGTATTCCTTCCCTTTGAAGGGTTTGTAAGTGATGTCTTTTTTTACTATAATATATGTGTGCCAGCCAACTACATCTAAATAAATAGATGGGTTTTCCTTAAAGCTTTTAATGAGTATCTTAAGCTTGTCGAGTTAGAGCTAACCATAGATATATTCAAGTAGTGTTGCACCCTAAATAATTGCTCTAATGGTGGTCATAAATTTTATTAGTTCTTCACCTTTGTCAGCCAGCCAAAAAGGCGAATGAAGAACATATGGAAGGGTAGAACCACCTATGTGAAGAGGTGAAGGGAGAGGTGGTTAATTAAAAGGTTTAATAAAGAGACTCTTCGAGATAAAGAGCATTAAGTCAGATATGAATGTAAGGCCTCATCTAAATGACTTTGAAAGGGATGTTTGCATGAACTTAATGAAAGCCTAGTCACTTCATCGTGAATGGGAAGGCTAAAGGGCTATACTGGGAAAGAAGTAGGTAGGATATGTAAAGCTTTATACTTTATCCATTGTTTGATATATTTATCATTTTTTTGACTTTGTTTTGGTGCAGATTCACCTTCAAATAAGGAATTTGAGGAGGAAACCGATGCAAAGGAAACTCGAATATAACAAAGCCAGTGCTAAGGCTGACGACACATCCAGTTTTTGTACTTAACACCTTTTTCAAAGATGAAGAGTAACCCTATAACAAGCCCATATTAAAGCCCATTACTACGCGAGGAAGTCGATCCTTAGTTACCATGAGAAAGAAAGGCCTCTTTCCCTTGATATTTTAACCATGACATATAGAAGAGCCTCCAAAAAGAGAAAAGCGTAGCTTTTAAGTAAGGACCTTATTCTACTAATAGGATACCACCCCCACCTTCATGGTTATGTCCCCACCTATGGTCACCCCTCGTTAATTACAATTATCACTAGTGATTTTGCTAGGATCTCCACACCTCAGACCGGATCATATGATCCTGGAGTAAGTTCTTCTGATACTAGGCTAAGAATTGGCTTTGTTTCTCCCTACTCTTTCCTTGTATGATAAGGAAATAAGCACCTTATGATACTTTATCAAGGAAAATGATACAATATTAAAGGAGATGGTTTGTATATTATAAACATCATAGCAAAGCTCTTAATAATTCCATCAAACATTATGCAAATGTTTGATGATAGTTTTTCCCACCATCTTGGCCTCACTGAACAATTATTTCTTTAGATAAGGATTTGCAAGTATATTTATTTTGAATTATTATTGCAAAAGACTTAATATGCCTTTGTTTTGTTTTAGGGCTTCCTGATGAACACCTACTCTCGGAGATGTTGAGTGGTCAAGAAGTCCTAAATAAGGGCAACTTTGGGCCAATTAAAAGGGATAATATGAAGTTTAAAGTTTGAGGAAGAAGAAGGTATAACAAGAGGCTCAATTAAGGGAGACTAATGAAGCTCGTGATCTCTATATCCAAAACACCTAGTTGGCCTATAAAAAGCTAAAAAATGAGGAATCTGCTACACTTAGGCAATCCTTTGAAAATTTGATGGCAACTAGTAATTTCCAAGGTAGGGCTAAGGCCTCCAAAGAATAATATGCTCGGCTAAGGATTTTTTTTTTTTATTTGTATCAAGTACATTGATTTTTTTAAGGTTTTAATATATTAGTATGATTTTCTTTTGTTAAGTATTTTTAATCTCTCTTCACACTTGTTTGGTATAGTGTAAATTTAGAGGCGTCTAAAGTCTTAGGTATATTAAGGTTCAAAGCCTTCAAAGTGAGGGAGACGATGCCCTCCACTAAGCAACCCTCTAGTTTTAAGAGATAAAATGGAAATCCTAACTCTTGGGGAACCTATACTTAGAAAAAAATTTAATTATCAAGATTGTGCTCTAGCTATGCGTAGGAATCCAATGGTACCTAATAGGCAATATAAGCTTAAGAGGCGGAAAGCATAGGTGGAACCCATACTTAAGGAAATTTTAGTTGACATGTAGAAGTCTAAAGGTGTCCAATGCTACCTGGGCCCAAGACACACCAAGCTCATGGTTTAAACTTGAGGGGCGTTAGGCACACGTGAAACCAGGGCCCTTAAGGCGATAGGTTGTACTTGGAAAAATTTTAATTTTTTGGTTCATATTAAAACCTTGTTGTTCTAAGGCTATAATCTCCCCCAACTAAAACCTAAAGTAAATTCTTAGTCATAGTTAACTTTTGAAGTAGCCTAGCGATAACGTAGAGTCTGAAAGCCCCATTCAAGAGTTATAATGATCTAAGATCACACTAGGAAGTGAAAGGTTCATGGCTTCTCTATCAATAACATAGGGTCTAGGATCCCTATTAAAGAGTTATATCAATTTGAGATCATGCTGGCAAGTGGGAGACCTAAGGCCTTCATAGTGATAGCGTGGGGCAAAAAGCCCTATTGAAGTGTTTTGCTTATTTGAGATCGCAATAGTGACGAGGAAATGGAATGTACAACAAAGATATAATACATTTTATTTCTTAAAAGAAACTTACATTCCTACCCATTTTAATACATTTTGAGATTATCTTAGTGTTATAAAGGAGGTTCATCCCTTTCTTTTTTATAAAGTGGTAGGTGTTTTCTTTGATTACCATATCCATTTTAGGGCTAGTTTTCCCTTACTCACCTATTGCTCATCACTTTTAACTTTATGAGTATCAAGTCTCTAAACTTAAACCTTTTATTTCTGACTTTGGCATTATAATGTTGAGTAGTTTTATACTGATAGACTTTATTCTTTACTACTACAATTAGTCAGGAATTCTTTAGCAAATCTAGGTTAGTCATCAATATTTAATCATTGTCTTTCCAAGGAGTAATGGATGACTATTGGACTTGGGCTATAACATCCCTACGTCAAGTGAATAGTGTCTAGAGCCAGGGTATATTAAGGTAGTTGATACCTAACCTTATCAGAAGTGTTTTGGGGTCTGTGGGCTGTCAGGAACAAAACTATGAGGCGTAGAATCCGAGTTAGGTTGAGCCATAACGAACAATCTTCTGCAAGGAAGAGTAGGTCGAGCCTTACATAAGGTATCAGAGCCAAGGACAACTCATTCTTAAGGTGAGGGATTATAACCAATACTCCGATCGTGTTTATGAATTTCATGAATCAGGTGTTTCGACCTTACCTGGACCAATATGTGGTTGTATTTATTGATGATATCTTAGTGTATTCCAACTCTTACTTGGAGCATGAACAACATCTGAGGGTTGTGTTACAAACATTGAGGGAGAATCGATTATATACAAAGCTGAATAAATGTGAGTTTTGGCTCAAAGAAGTAGTATTTTTAGACCATGTAATTGTCGTAAAATGAATATTCGTGGATCCAAGGAAGGTTGAGGTCGTGGTGAAATGGGAGATGCCTATAAATGTGATAGAAATTCAGAATTTATTGGGTCTTGTTGGGTATTACATGAGGTTTATTGAGGGGTTCTCCACCATAGCACATTTGATCTACCCAGTTCATGACCTAGAACTTGCAGCAGTGGTGTTTGCCTTGAGAGTATGGAGGCATTATTTGTATGGGTTATAAGTTCAAATCTTTACAGTCCATAAAAGTTTGAAGTATTTGATATCACATAAAGAGTTGGACATACAACAAATGAGATGGGTAAAATTAATAAAAGATTATGATTGTGTAATTGACTACCATCCTGGCAAGGCTAATATAGTAATCAAAGCCTTGAGTAGAAATGGAAAAGCAGTAATGACTGATATAGAGGTTAAGGAACAATGAAGTATAGTGGAATTGAAAAAAAATGAGTTTACGACTAGGTGTAGGACCCAAGGGATCATTGTTAGCTCACATGAGACTCAACCTGAACATTTTTTTTTTTCAGATCAAAATGTCAAAGTTCACACCAAATATGTATCATTTTTATTTAGCAATTTATTTACAAAATCTTCTATATATACTCAATTACATAAGCAAACACAAATAAAAACAAGATCTTTTGTATGTAATCGATTTATTTTCTCTTCACTTTATACTTGATTCCTTTTATATTATCTACTGGAATTCTCTTCTCATTTGGAAGTTAGCAAAATTCAGGTACAAGATTCAACCTAAACAATTGTTTTTTCAAATCAAAATATTGAAATTAACACTAAGTGTGTTTTGTTTTTGTTAAATGTTTCCAATTCATTTACAAGATATATTGTTTGTACTCGACTTCATAAAAAAACCACCTAATTTTTATACAATGATCTTGTCAATCTCAAAACAACATGACCTTAAAAAATGTTTTTTTTTTGTCAAATTGACAATATTTAGAATTTCCAACACTTTTTGTGATTTGTAAATGAATTATTGTTAATTTTTTTAAACGCTGAAAAAACTTCAAATTTTTGAGTTACTCTTCATATGAACACAAAAAAAAATTTAATTAGTAATCAACTTTGTTTAACCTCAACACATCCCCAAAATGACAAATTATAAAAAATTGACAAAGTTCCAAATTTCATTATACACCACAGAAGCGAGAGCTACATAAAAAAATTGTTATAATGACTATATGTCTTACATAAACATATTGTTCATTTGTAAACAAGATTTTAATGTTGACTTAAAGGAGTTTCAAGTTCGAGATGATAGAGAAAATCAAGTTTTTTTGTGATGCTTCGACCTTAAAGATGTTGAGTTTGCATAGATGTTGACTTGTATGTTAATGCAAATCCAAAAGGTAGTCCTTTAAATTTCTAAATGCCCAAATGCTACTAAGGTAAATCTAATGATAGTAGGCCACCTGGTACTAAATATTTTTATGATGATGATAACGATGCGAATAAAAGTAATAAAATAGATGATGCAACTTCATATACTAATAGCATTTAATGTAGAAGAAGATATGTTGATAATATTTAGTAAAGTTATAGGCCTTCATGTGTGTTTGATTTTTGGTTGTTATTCTAAAAAAAAGAAAAATAAATTGAAAAGGTGTCAGTATGTGTATACGCTCTCGCATGCTTGTTGGTTATTTAGTTTTATGTGGAAATTGTGTATTTATATGTGAATGTTGGTTGTAAATGATGGCTAGGGACATGATTTAAATGGTAGTTAGGAATAATTGATGGGGAGTTAGAAGAGTGTTTAAAAATGGGGGGATGTAAATGATGATATGGTGGCAGAAAATAGTGTTTAAAAATGGGTCATAAACTGCTAGCTTTTTTTATAAAAATTGTAACAGTTACATTGATATCAATGTTGTAATATTTGATATGTAAGGACTCTTTAGTTATTAATTCAATTATAATGTCAATTTTGTATTTAAAAAAAAAACATTTATTGACTAATTTTTCAAAGCACTCAAGTTAGTATGTTAAGTGTTATAAATATTATAGATAATGGTATGTAATGTAACTTTTAAATTATAGAGAAAAAGTGATTGCGTTCAAACCTTAGAGGAGTTAGAGTAATTTTCTCTAAATAATAATAATAATTTGATGTGTATATAATTATCAATTTTGATCAATTTGAATGTAAAAAATGTAAATAAAATTGATATTAATTAATATCATTAAATAATATTCTTCTAGTCATTAATAAAAGTTTTATTTGATGAGCAAGTTGAAATGTAACATTTTATATCCTTAATTGCACATCAATTTTATTTACTGTTTTTTCATATTTCAAATTTATCAAAATTGATAATTATATACACACAACTATATTATTAATATTTAGAGAAAATTATTCTGACTCTTTGAAAATTTGCACGCAATCACTTTTATTTATATGAAAAATAGGATTTTTGTTCTCATAATATGTAAATTTATATGTTAGGTAGTATGATGAACCATCTAAGAGGAATAAAAAAAAATACCATAATTTACATTTGCAAAGACCAATTTAATAGACTTATTTGGAATATTTCTACAATTACAAGGACAAATATTAACTTAGGGGTCATTGTCTTCTCATGCCCTAAGGTAGCTACGTCTTTATATAAAGCTTAAAATACCTCGATGAGTATTTAGGGTTAATTAAATGTAGATATCCCACTTTAAGGAAAAGTAAGCAATAAAATTTGAATTTCAAACCTTAAGTTGAATAATTTTGTCCTCACCATATGGACCGATTCTTTAGTTTGGCTATTATGATGCAGAAATTATTGATATGTTAGGTTTTATCATATACTGTTCTTAGAACAAAACCATGCTGAAATTAATGGGATTCATTAAGTGAAGATTATATACTAGTAGTGTTCTCGTTATGCTGTGTGGAATTTTTATTTTTTTTTAAATGACTTGAGTTATAAACATCAACTAATTTTATTTTATTTTATTTTAATTAAATAATCAAAAAATAAGTAATATCAAGGAACATGATGAAGTTAAACTCTTGCCAAGTCAATCACAGCTGTTACCAAGATAAATGCCAGATTGTGTGCTCTCCGTGATCATAGGATTAGTTTGAATTATTGTTATCAATTTTGATTGTAATTATCCTTCAGTTACAAATCTTTGAATCCTGTAATTATCCTTCAGTTACAAACATTTGAATTCTGCAATTACCTAGATTGTATAAATGTTAACACAAATGAATAAGAAAAGTTAAGTTGCATTACATTAAGATTGCAGTGTAGAGTTTCTATATGGTATCAGAGCTAAAAAATCTCTAACGAGTATCTCTTCCACTGTCCTTCCACCATTCTTCCACTGCTTCCTGCAAATTCTTTCATTGCTTCTACAAATGACAACTTCCACTACACCCTCCACCGATTCAACACTTTCACCCATTATCACCATCAATACTGCCACAACCATCAATGAAAAACTCACTCCTTCTACCTTTTCTCAGTGGCGTGCTCAATTTGAAGCACTGCTCATTGGCTATGATATTATTGATTTTGTAAGAGGGTATAAACAAATGCCCTGTTATTGATGCCCAAAACCTTACTGCATCTAAAGCCGCGAATTCCCACTGGATTCGCCAAGATAAACTTATCTTACATGCTATTCTCGCCTCCACTTCTACCACTATAACCCCTCTTCTCTCTGCCTACAAAACTTCAAATGAGGCATGGACAACACTTACCCGGTTGTATGCTGGCAAATCCAGAACGCGTGTGATGCAGCTTAAGGAAAATTTGACCTTGAGCACACGTGGGTCTCGTCCAGTTACCGAATTTCTTCAGAGTATTAAAGTCATTGCTGATGAGCTCGCCGTCATCGATCATCCTGTTTCAGACGATGACCTAACTCTCTACATACTCAATGGATTGGGTATTGAATTCAGAGAAATTGCAGCACCCATTCGTGCTCGAGAAACGTCTCTGAAGTTTGAAGAACTTCATGATCTTCTTGTTAGCCATGAAAATTATCTTCGGCGGCTGGAGCACCAATCTACAAATTCATTTGTTCCCACTGCCAATTATTCTAATCGCTGGAGCCCTCAGTCTTCTTCAAATTCCAGACAGTCTAAATGGCGTCCTTCGGTCTCTTCTGTCACTCCACGTGGGCATAATGGGGCTCACCGAAATGGGTATTTTAATTCGGGTCATAGGCGGTTTAAACCAAAGTGTCAATTATGTGATCAACTTGGTCATACCGCTAAACAATGCTCCCAAATGTCTGGTCCTGATTTTTCCACAAATTGTGCAGCTTCTTCTCAATCAAAAAATCCAAAGTGGCTAGTTGACTCTGCAGCATCTCACAATATGACCACTGATCTCTCCAATTTGATGATTAATTCTGAATATGATGGTACTGATGAAGTTGTAATTGGGGATGGATCAGGTTTGCCTGTTTCTCATATTGGGTCGTTATCTCTAAAATCGTCCAATCATGTCTTTCAATTGCGTGACACTCTTTGCGTTCCAACCATTCATAAAAATCTTATATATGTCCATCATTTTACCAAACATAACAATGTTTACATTGAATTTCATCCTACTTATTTTTGGTGAAGGATCGGATCACGGGGCGCTCCTACTCAAAGGCGAATGTAAAGATGGGGTGTATCCATTTCCAGAGCATCTACCGCCAAGCAAGACAAATATCATTGCCTATGTTCATGAACGTACAACATCTGATGGATGGCACAAACGTCTTGGTCATCCATCTCCTAAATTGGTTAATCATCTCATTCATGCTTTTTCATTACCCACCAATAAAATTGGCAGTTCCTCTTTGTGTACTTCATGCTCTCAAAACAAAGCTCATCGTCAATCATTTAATACTCATGGTCTTACCAGCACTACTCCTATTGAACTGATTTACACGGATGTTTGGGGCCCATCCCATGATCTTGGCATTAATGGATTTAAATATTATGTTATTTTTGTTGACCATTATACTAAATATATTTGGATTTATCCCATGACTCAGAAATCAAATGTTCAAACTATTTTTCCTCAATTTCGCAATCTTGTGGAAAAACGTTTTAACACAAAAATCAAAAGCCTTTATTCTGATAATGGTGGGGAATATATTGGTCTCAAAAATTATCTTTCGTTCATGGCATTAGTCACTATACTACTGCCCCTCATACCCCTCAACAAAATGGTTTGTCTGAAAGGTGACATCGCCATCTCGTTGAAACTGGTCTTACCTTGCTCACTGATGCTCACATGCCCCTTGATTATTGGCCCTACGCATTTCAAACTGTTGCCTATCTTATAAATCGCATGCCCACAGCCACCCTGAATAATCAGTCTCCATTTGAAAAATTATTCAATCAGCAACCCAATTATCTAAAACTAAAACATTTTGGTTGCCTCTGTTACCCTTTAACCCGTCCATAATAAACACAAACTTGAACCGAAAGCCAAATCATGCGTCTTCATGGGTTACAGCTTATCCTAAAATGCCTATTTGTGCCTTGAGCAGTCAACCAACAGAATTTACACTTCACGCCACGTCATTTTTCATGAAAGCACTTTCCCCTTTCATCAGTCTGATCATCACAACCCTTCTTCTTCTTCTTAATCGATTGAGCAAAGCTCTTCTGTGCCCATCACCTTAACCACACTCCAGTTTGATACACCTCGTCCCAGCACTTCTCTGGATATGGGTACCATCGTCTTGCAATTGTTTGAGCGTGGGTCATCCTCTGCACCGTCTCTTCTCCAGGTAAGTAATTCCAATTCTCCTCTGCTTTCAAATTCCAGTCCTTCCCTTTAATTATCTCATTCAATTGTTCCTGAACAACCTACTGAGAGAATGCATAAATGACTACTAGGTCCATGAATGATATTTATAGACCTAAGAAATCATTTCTTGTTACCAAGCATCCCATTCCATCCTCCTTAGAACCCTTGAATGTTGCTGCTGCTCTTACTGATTCTAGATGGCGTGAGGCTATGTCCTCCGAATTAACTGCATTGATGCGTCATAATACCTGGCAATTGGTGCCTCCTCCAACTGGATGCAATATTATTGGGTGTAAATGGGTATTTCGGGTGAAGAGGCATGCTAATGGGTCTGTTGATCGGTTTAAAGCTAGACTGGTAGCCAAAGGGTTAATCAGCGACCCGGACTTGATTACAAAGAAACATTTAGTCCTGTTGTTAAGTCGGTCACCATACGCACTGTCTTGACCATTGCTGTTATGCAGGGCTGGACTTTGCGCCAGTTGGATGTTAATAATGCATTCCTTCATGGCCATCTCACTGAAACAGTTTATATGAAACACCCCCTGGCTTCAAGAATTCTGATCATCCTGATTATGTTTGCAGCCTCACCAAGGCTATCTATGGCCTAAAACAGGCCCCTCGTGCCTGGTTTGCTGCCCTTACGCAGGCCTTAACAGATTTTGGTTTTCTCAATTCTAAATCAGACTCCTCTCTATTCGTGTTCCATGATGGTTCTACTCTTGCCTATTGCTTAGTATATGTTGATGATCTAATTATCACAGGCAATAACACAGATTTTGTTGCAAGCATTGTTGATCATCTTGGCAGGAAATTTTCCATCAAAGACTTGGGGTCCCTGCATTTCTTTCTTGGTGTCGAGGTTATCCCTACTGCAGCTGGTTTATTTCTGTCTCAACACAAGTATATCCGAGATTTGCTTGCCAAAACCAGTATGGATGGTGCTCGAGATGTTTCCACGCCTCTCTCATCCTCAGTTTCTTTACAGCTGGATGATGGTTCTGCATCTGTTGACTCTACAGAATATTGCAAAGTTATTGGCTCTTTGCAATACATGTCCCTCACTCGACCTGACATCAGTTTTGTTGTCAATAAACTCTCACAGTTTATGCATCATCCTAAGCAGACTCATTGGACAGCAACAAAGAGACTGTTGCGTTATCTGAAGAACACAATATTCCATGGAGTTAACATCAGCAAAGCTTCAAGCAGCACACTAACTTGTTTCTCGGATGCTGATTGGGCTGGGAATCTCGATGACAGAAAATCAACTTCAGCTTATATGCTATTCCTTGGTCAGACACCAATTTCCTGGAGTTCAAAAAAGCAACGTGCTATCGCCCGTTCGTCAACTGAAGCTGAGTATAGGGCCTTGGCAACGGCTGCTGCTGAGAGTGTGTGGGTACTCTCTCTACTTCAAGAACTTAAGTTCTCTCTATCACAATCACCTTTGCTCCTATGTGATAATTTAGGGGCAACACACTTAAGTTTCAACCTGTCCAGCACTCTAGGATGAAACACATACAAATTGATATTCACTTTGTAAGAGATTTGGTTGCGAAAAATATTATTAATGTTCAACATGTTCACACCACTGATCAGCTAGCATATCTGCTCACCAAACCTCTCTCTCGACAAAGAACAGAATACTTATGTGACAAGATCGACCTCTCCGATGGTAGCCCGTTCTTGCGGGGGCGTATCAAGGAACCTGATGAAGTTAAACTCTTGCCAAGTCAATCACAATTGTTACCAAGATAAATGCCAGATTGTGTGCTCTCCATGATCATAGGATTAGTTTGAATTATTGTTATCAATTCTGATTGTAATTATCCTTCAATTACAAATCTTTGAATCCTGTAATTATCCTTCTGTTACAAACATTTGAATTCTGCAATTACCTAGACTGTATAAATGTTAACACAAATGAATAAGAAAAGTTAAGTTGCATTACATTAAGATTGCAGTGTAGAGTTTCTATAGGTAATAATAACAATAACTAAAGCAAATTGTATTTTATAAAAAATAAAAATAAAAAGTGTAGCTCAATTATCAACCCATTAAATATGGAAAAAAAACATTGTTTAAAAAAATAATTAAAAAAATAGTTTGAGTTAATTCAAGTATTGTAATAAAACTGTACTATATAAATAATAACTTCACTCCTAAGCTATGGTGAAAATTCCTTTCTAATTACCTTTTGTTAATATTTATGTTTGAAGCTTGTTTGTTTATTTTACAAGGTTAAATTAGAAATCAAACTGTTATAGCTAGCTTTTCTTTCACAAACCAAGCCAACTTGTGCCTTTGTTGCGTTATTGGTCCAACCGCTGACGTGCTAGTGGGTAGGACCTAGGCCGAATGGTTCGTCTGACAGTGTTCGTATTGGTCCTACACTGGATCCCAAGTTGATTTTGACAAATGACACATTACAAATTAAACCCCTCTCAGCATCTTGAGAGAGAGATACTGTATTAAGAGTTAAATTGATAAAATAATTTTTTAAATAGTAATATATATACACACATATTCTTTTTTGTTTATATGTATTTTAATAGTAAAAAATTATTTAGAAAAATCAATTATATTTCAATATATTTTATATTAAACTAATTTTAATATAATTACATAACTAATTTAGTTGTTTTTTATATAATATAATCATGATGTTATTAATTTATAAAATTAATGAAGTAATAAGAAAGTTAAAAGATATAATTTTAAGTTTAAATTTAAAACTTTTAAATTTAAAATTTATTTATATGAATATTTTGTAATTAACAGAGCAGGGGCACTACTAATATTATTAATTAATTGTAGGATAACTGCTTCTTGTTTTTCCAAAAACACAGAGAAATTGAGGCACAAGACTTTCAGATTTACAAGTTTATTTTCTTTTTTGTTCTGTTTTTAAAGAGGGAAACAAAGGAAAGAGAAATTGGTTAACATATATAAATACTTTCTTTACTTTTGGTTGTTCTACAGAAAAGTATAAAAATAACATTTCAGAACAAGAAAAGACATTTTAGCTATTCATATAGCTATCTTTTTGGAGTTGTTAAAACTTAAAATAATAAGTAAAAGTATAGTTTTTTGGTTTTGGCTATCATGTTGGCTCCTGTGTTTGTTGCTCTAATGATGCCTAATTAAGGTGTTGTATTGGACTGTATTTTTTAAAATTTATGATTTTTAAAAAGATTTAAATTAATATTTTTTATGGGTTTAACATGATAATATTAGAAACATAAAAAATATATAATTTTAATGTATTTTTAGTTAAAAACACTTTAAAAAATAAATTCTACCATATTTTCAAACAAGTACTAAATATAAAGCAATTTATGGTGCAAAGAAGTGCAATAGTTTCGAAGCCGTTTTATGCTATAATTTTGATATTGTGTTAGTTTTTATTATTATAGTTTGAAAAAAAAAAATTAAGAAAAAAAATATAAATTATTTTTATCTAAAGTTTTAAGATGTAATTTTTAGTGAGATCCGTACAAATATATGATAAATAAGGTTTAACCAAAAAATCTTAAATACGATTGTGGCAAAACACAAGTTAGATCGTAATGTAAAACAAACTCTTAGTATTGAATTTATTTAACCCATGCCAAGGAGGTTTAACCAAATCTTGAAAGCCTATATTAATAATGGTTAAAATATCATATTAATTTATAATTATTTAATTATTACCGTTTAAATATCATATTAAAAAAACAATATCAAGTTAATAATCTAAATTATTATGAAAAAAAACTTAACAATAGCTTATCTAATATCCCAGTATTTTAAGAGTTTGAGTTAGGAAGGAACAAATAATTATTGAAATTATATATTCTAATCTCATATTAAATGCTCTCTTTTTTTCTTGTTTTTTTTTAATTATTTTATAGTCACCAATGAGAGATTTACTTGATAGAGGGGACAACTGAAACATATAGTAAACCCATAAGTAGAATTTTCCATTCTTTTACTTGCCATGGATTTTGAAGCACAGTAAATATTATAGGTAGGTGCCTTCTCGGTTGCCCATAAGGCAGTATGTATTAATGTCGGAAGATTATAGGATCTCAAATTTGTGGATGCCATCGACCCGGGACCATTTCTTAGCTTCTCAGCACGATTCTCTTGAAAGCAACCAGCAATTTGTGTTGTGATGCCCAGATAGGGATTTGGGTGCTCTTAGGACACCAATTTATGATATTGGTCCAACCTCTATAATGGGTTTTTTTATTTGGTCTTCCTGTTATATTTTCAATGCTAATCTTCAAAAATATATCTTAAAAACCAGATTTATGATTTTCTCTTTTATGAATAATTCATTTTCAACTGCTTAAACTCTATCGTACTTAAAGTTTAGTCCATGTAACATAATAGTCCTTTGAGGTTTTTATTGTTGCCTAGAAACAAAATTGAAAAATAGAGGATTAAAGTAGAAAACACACCATAAATGGGTGATGTTTCAAAGTTCACATAAAAAAATTAATTTAATCTCCAAACTTTACAAATTATACATGTTTGGCCCCTCAATAATTTTTAGTTTTTGTTTTGAGACGGGAGAGAGAAAGATCACTGGATTTAGATGCTAGAATGAGAAAAATATCAACGCTAATTTTGGCTGCTAAAACATTCACTTTTTGTGTCGAATGTTCCATCTCATGAAGATAGCTCATTTTATTTTATTTTTTTATATCTTTAGAGAGCCGAAAAAAATAGATCTGAATTTGAGAAAATTTATTGTTTCAAAATGATTTTGGGTTTCAGGATGATTTTTTGGGTTTTTTTAAGGTTATAGATAGGTTTATTAAGGTGCCTAGGGTTTTTAACTAGATATTTTTGGTCAAAATGATTTTTGGGGTTTTTTAAGGCCATGAATATGTTTTTTTATGTTTTATATAAATAAAATATGTTTTATTTTTGGATAATATTTCTAATATGTATAACCTTACATAATATTCTCTTCTCTTTTATTTTATTCAATTAATTTCATGTGTATCTATTTCTATTATTATTTCATTAAATAAAAATTTTATTTTGGTAAACAAAGTCATTCAACACCACCCCATCAAAGACCATTGTTACAATGTCAAATATATTGATCTATACATATCTATCATTTTTTTTATGTTTTATATAAATAAAATATGTTTTATTTTTGGATAATATTTCTAATATGTATAACCTTACATAATATTCTCTTCTCTTTTATTTTATTCAATTAATTTCATGTGTATCTATTTCTATTATTATTTCATTAAATAAAAATTTTATTTTGGTAAACAAAGTCATTCAACACCACCCCGTCAAAGACCATTGTTACAATGTCAAATATATTAATCTATACATATCTATCATTTTTTTTTCATCTTTATTTATTGTTAATGTTTTTTTTCTATTTTGTAACACACATGATTCTTGATTAATATGATTATATGTATGCATAAGTCTTTTGATTTACATTTATAAATTTTTTATATAAATACAAGTACGTGTCGAAAAATCCTGCATATACATTTATTTTATAGAAAAAAAATATTTGACCTGCAGCATAACATAGGTCAAATAACTAGTAAGTAATATTAAAATGAGCATGGAATTCATTATTTAAAATACATTGTGAATTCTCTCACAAAACATTATGAACACATTGTACATAATATGTTTTCTTCCATATCTTTTTTTTTAGCCCTTATTGGACCAAATTATAGGTAAATTTAGGCTAATTTGTTAGGAGAAGGTGAAATTCAAAAATAAGGGACCAAAGTAACAGATGGAAATAATGGATGATATTTTTAGATTTTAGAAAAAAATACCTATTTTGCCGTTGAAAAAAACAAACAATCCATTTTATTGGAGGTAATTTAGTAATTTCATAATTGCTTCAACAATAGAGATATGGAGATGGGTACTATAGTTAATTATGAATTAGTCCTGTAGTTTAGAAAAAAAATTTAGTTAATCCTGTTGATTTTAAAAACTGTATATTTAATTCTTATTTTCTTATTAAAGTTATATAGTAATCCTTCTGTTCAATTCATATTCCTGTTCTATTTTTTTGTTATTTTTTAAGAAGTGGAAAAGGAGAAAGAGAAGTGGATAAGATGAACGTACTTGATAATAATAATAATAAAAAAAGGTATGAATAACGTTGGTCAATGGACTGTTTAATTATGAACAAAAATATCTAGTTGTCCCAAGACAATAGGAGTTCCTCCAACCTAACACATGATAAATAACAATGCTAATTTTTTTTTATTCTTATATGATATTCTTATTTTTTTTTAAAGAATGAGATTAATTCAGTTCAGAATTTGTGACTATCCTCCTAATAAGTATATTTTTTAGGAATCAAATTTATATTTTCATCTTTATAAAGATATAACAATACCTTAATTACTAAATCAATACTTTATTAATTAACAATACTACTATATATGTAGTAATAAATATAATTAATTATTTAGCCAACAAAACAGGATGCCATGATTAAAAAAACAAGAAACCTTTTCATTGAAAAATAAAAAACTAAAGAAGATATTTAATAGCTTTAATTATTTTCTTAATAATTTATATTTATTAACATTTTTTATACTGGGTTAGAGGAACTTACAATAACAAAAATTATTATTTAATTATTTTAAGAACAATAATTTCCTGCTATCCAAAGCATGAGGTATTCCTCCTCCTCCCTGACACATGGCAATCCGTTGGATCACCCTATGTTAGAGAATATTTAATATTTTGCAAATACATTGGATATCTCAATCACTCATATGTAATAACATGGTAATATATATATATATATATATATATATATATATATATATATAAAAGATTGTATGATTAAATAAAATATTTAAATTACTAAAATTTAAAAACAATTAACACCATGCATTGTAAGTTTAGAGACTTTCATGTGTTAGTATAAGTCTGCTTTTAGAAATGCAGTTAAAATCGTGATTTTTAAAATTTTAATTTTAATTTTTTATTAAAAAATTTTTTTTTTTAAATGGTTTTAATGTGCAATTTAAAAATTTAAAAATAAATATATATTATTTTGATGTATTTCTAAGAAAAAACACTTTAAATTAAAACCACTATAACAATCTCACACAGGCTAAAAAAACTTCATTATCAAAACTAAATATTTACACTCCAAATCGAATAATTTTAAAACTTTTGAGGCCCAACCCCACAAAGCAAGCCCTAATTTAAAAGAATTAATAAGTAAGAGTCATAATAGAATAAAAATAATTAGTTTCATTTTTCTTTTAGTTTTAACGTAGTTGATCTGCTTGAGGGACAATAAATTTCGTGAAAAATGAAAAAGAAAATGATATAGAAGTGGCAAGAGGTTATGAATTTAAAATATGTTTATTAAATTTTTTTTTCTTGTTACAAAATGGATACATTAGATTTTTAAAGCTTTGCAAAGAGAAAACAATGTTTGTGTTAAAAAAGACCCAACCTTTTTATAATTAAGTTTAAATAATTTCAATTGAGATTGTATGAAAAAAAAATAATAAAAAAAATGAAGTCATTAAGATTGGGGCATATTGTCCGAAAGCAAGGGGAAAAAAATCTCATGTTATCGTCCTTTTGGGAGGCAATGGATAGCGACGCCAGAAATGGAAAAGGTGTCGGTTTTGCATTTGGTGCTTAGGGGCATGTGAGTGAGGTAGTGGTTTGCTCAAAAAGTAGGCTCCATAAATGAAAACGTTGTGGTGGGCCCAACATCATGCCCTTCACGTGCGCCACCGGCCCACGCCATCTCCCCGTGGGCTCCGCCCTGTCGCACACCACCTTTCCATGGTGGTCCATCCCCACCACTTCTCTCCATTCATTTCAATGAAATTTATTTGTGGGACTACCATGTTTATCCACTACTACGCGAAGAAGCACTCAATCAACTATGGACCCATGAGAAGTTGACGTACACACTCGGTTTCTGTAGACCAAGTCATGTATCCTGTCCCAGTCCATTGAACAAATGATTTTACAACAGTCTTTATAGTGCCAAGTTACAATCAAATCAAGGAGTTTTGAATCTTTTCTTTATATTATCTATGGCTAATTTGTACAAATATCTCATAATCTACGGACCTTTTATTTTGATTAACATTTTAAACCAAAATTTTTTTCTTGATTTCAACTCTTAAACTCTAAGGTATTTTTATTAACATCCATTTCATTTTAATCCATTAATTTTTTTGTTAACGGTTTATTTAGGAAAAGGGATGAGAAATGAAGGAGATTGTGATTAGTTTACATGGTTTGGGAAAACATTGTAATAGGTTTGAGAACTGATTAGTTTTAAAATTCAAAGATATTTATAAATAAAATTGATGTGTTGAATAATTGATTAATTTTTTAATTCAAGTGATTTGATTTATTCTCCTTAGTTCAAATAATCTCAAAATAATATTGTATTATATCAATATAAAATACTAAAGGATCTATGTGAGGTTTTAAAAAAAAATTCTTTGACGAGTATTGGACTCAAAGACATGTGTCCGAGTCCAAAACATAATTAGATCTAGGCATAATACCCGAACCCAATTATACAAAGGTGTTGGCGCCCCCAGCACCCCAAGTAATTAGGTTCATGCACAACGCGTGGACCTAGTAAGGGGTGCTGGAGCGCCTAGCACTCCTAACTCTTGTTGGGCATGACACGCCCAACAAGATTTAATGCCTAGTAAAGCTTGCTTGTAGGGCGTAACGGCATAAGCAACATGACTCAAATCACTATGCTCAAGCCCATATATCTTGGTAGCAATTGGGTTTGAACGTTGTAACTCGAGCCCAAAAGGATGCTTTTTAGGATTTTTAAGGGGTTTTTGTGATTTTTTGAAGGGTTTTTTTAACCCATTTTATTTAGATCCATCAAGAACTATTTTAACCTCTATTCTCCTTCTTTCCTATTAAAACTTCTCCCTTCTAGATCGAAGAGAAGGGTAATGGAGAGGAGGAGATTATTTAAAATATTTTGGACTTGAATTTATAATTATAATCTTATTTTACTTGAGATGATTTATATATAATAGAGTAAGTTTTGATTTATATAATTTATAAAAATATTAAATTTATTGTCAATCTACACTTATGTAAACTTTTTTTGTTTAAATTGACTAAATTATTTATACATATGATATTACTTAATATTATACTTAAGAGAGAAGCTAGACATTAGAGAAGGGGGAAATTGCACCATTTGATTTTTTGAATTCTCCTTTTTAATCCTTATATTTTTCTTATCTTTTCAAGATCAAATAAAAGTTATCAATTGCTAATCCTAATTTTCATTTTTCTTATTAATGAAAAAATTTTCCCGTCTTAACTATTATACTGAAAATGACTATAAGATCTATAGATTTGTTAATCATGTGCAAAACATGTGATAAATATAATAACTTTTTAAAAAAATAATTCACATGAACCAAACTTCTCTCCCTTTTCAAAATATCCTTATCCTTCCTTTTACTTCTCACTATCTGGTGATTGTCTCATACTTCAACAAGTTTGTCCTTTTTAGTATAATATTAAAACATGTGTTTGGCAAATTATGTTAATTTTGATGGAAAAAATTAACAAAATAATAGATTAAAAACTCAATTATTTTATTAGGATAAAATTGAATCAATAAAGGATATAAAGTTATATTATAAACTTATCCTATTGTATCATGACAAACTAGGTAATTAACAAAAAAACTCTAAAAGACATTACTAAAACATTATGATCCAAGTCACATTACACTATTTATTGGAACAGTGTATTGACATTTTTGCCTTTATAAAAAACCTAACAAAACTTGCAATTAGATATTAAATCATCTTTTTCAGGGGATTCCTTATGAATTACAAGATTGATTGATGATAAATTAGTCCACACATATTTTTTAGCATAGTGAAATGACTTTGTTTCTTTTAAAAGAAAAAAAAAACTTGTCTTTTATTAATATTACTCTAATACCCTTAAAAGAAAAAAAAAACATCAAACTTGCACAAAGGGGCATTTTCATCTTTTTATTTTTTTTAGAACAATGAAGTGACATAATAGTCCTTAAAATAAAATAAAAAACTCCAAGGCTGGTTTCAAGGGCTTTTTAGTCTTTTTACTTTAATTATTTTTTGATTCATTTAGGGGCAGTTTGATAATTTTAAAAATTAATAATTATTAAAAAATAGTTATTAATACATGCAACGCAAGTGTCAGCGCGTGGCGGTCTCTGTGACATTTAGGTGGCATGAATGGGGTCATTCGATTACCAAACATCGCCATATGAAATAGTGTTTAGAGTGACGCGACATCCTATTCTTGTTGGTAGGGCGTGTGCACATTGTGGCAATGTGGTGGGGCTTTAGTGACTTTTTTATTCTTTTCCTCTATATTTTCTCTCTCTTAGCTTAGAAATTAACGTCAACCTTTTAAAATTTGATTGGGTCATTTAGTTTGTATTTCTATCAAGTTTGACCTTTATTATTTTGATTACTATTTGTTTTGCTTTCAATGCTTTTTGAAGTTTATTTTTTTTCAATTTCATCGTAGGCACTTTTTTTTTTCATTTATTTTTATCCAATATGGTCCTCATTTTTTTATTGTTGTTTTCTTGTGTTTTATCCGTCTTTTTATTTATTTATTTATTAGTTTCTTCCCTCCTTATTTTGTTTGATTTTATTTTTTAATCCAATTTTGATCTTCCTTTTTTTTATTGCTATTTCTCATCCTTTTCTTGTTGCTTTTTTAATTTTGGCCCTCAATATTTTATTTCATTTAATTTTTTATTCAATTTTGGTCTTCATTCTTTTTATTGCTATTTTTTTTTATCATTTTCTTATTTTTTTTTTTTCAATTTAGTCCATAATTGTTTTCTTTTATTTAGTTTTTATACCAGAATTGGTTCTCATTGTTTTAATTTCTATTTATTTTATTTTTAAATTTGTTTATGATTCAAAATTTTACTTCATGATTTTTTGCTTGTTTGCCTTTCTATAGGGTAACCCCGATCTTATAACTTGAACCCGGTTTAAGTTCAGTGTTTGTTTTAGGTCTATTATTAAAAATTGATTTTTTATCATTCAATATTAGGTTATTGAGCATTGAGCTTTGTTATTTGTTCCACTTGCTTTTTTATAGAGTAATCCTGATCTCAGATCTTGAGTAGTGTACTAGTTAAGTTAATATGAGTTGACTCTGATTTCATTACTCATTGTTTTTCTTATGAAATTGATTTGTTTTTCAATTTCATCATTTGATATTAAATTATTAGCCTTTGAACTTTGTGATTTTTTTTTATGCAACCATAGTATTTGATAGTT